>CM049874.1:32766092-32806092 GCA_027474115.1 Schizopygopsis malacanthus
AGAATGTGGAGGTCTCATGTTATTGTCATTAAAAAATAGCACAATGCAAAAAAAGCCAAATAATCCACACACAATTTCTTTTAATTTATAAAAGTTATATTTAATAATTTTGTTTATATATATTTCTTATTCTTTAAAAATATTTGATTATTTATTTTTTTAACTCTAATTACTAAAAACAACATTTAACCCTTAAAGGGATATTTTCCTAATGCTAAATATAATTTCTTCTCTTCGAAATATATGATTTAAGTTGTTGTTGACTGGTTTTGTGGCATTCACTTGCTCTTCATGAATATGTTTGATGCACTCATATACAGTATTTTAACATCTGAGCATGTGAACTAGGGTTTATGGAGGGTTTTGCATTATTTTAAAGGATCTGGACACAAGCGGACGGCAGGGATGAGTTCTTCTCACTCTCGTTTCACTCTCTTCTCGTCTCCAGAGCGCTTGAGGTAGGACTGATAGAAGAAGACGGAGAAGAGCAGCAGGTAGCTGAGGTACATCACAGAGGCGTAGATGATGTTGTGCATGGAGGAGACGCAGTGGACTTCATGGTTCCAGAGATACAGGAGCCCCAGCACGCTCAGCCCCACCAGCATCTGTGTGATCTGCATGAGCGTGACCATCATGGCGAGGGGTCGCGGCACACGAGCGCCGGACGCTCTAGCCGTGTAGTAGCTGTACATGAACGCATGGACGGTGTAGTTCATGCCCATGAACCAGCCGCCGCCGGCCACACGGTCTTTATACGTGTACCAGCTGTACAGCAGGACAGTGATGTGATGATACCAGTGCAGGAAGATCAGACGCTGCTTACGCAGGACGATGAACACCGTGTCCCCTGAACAACATCACAAACTCTATGTAAAGCATGCATATGACACTAAATCAGCTGGCCACTAATGCACTTATAATGGAAGCTTAGACTTATTGTGCATGCATCAATTAAATCAGTGCAATATCATTTACTATGCATATTACATGTGCAAGATTATTTTACATTAAATGCATGCATTTGACAGATGCTTCGAGTACATTGCATTCAAAATGTACATATGACCAGTTTTTGCTTTTCATTTATGCAGTCTTTTAACTCCCATCATAAGATATGCACGAGGATACTAGAAAGAGTTGAGACGTAACTACACGTCGTTTGACTATAAGTCACATTTCACCCCAAAATATTACATTTATTTTTGCATGAATAAAATTAAGCCTATTTTAAGAACATTAAGATGTTTTCTTTCATAACAATTATTACCTTGTATTATAGTGTAACAAATACACTTTTTAAAATTGTAATTAACAAGTTAAAGGCTTAAGTAAGATTATATAAGAAGATGATTAATTACAAGAAAAAGCTTTTTTAATGTGTAGTTCAATATGTTAATTGCCATTTCTTTGTAATTGTGAATTTTGAGTCAAAATTGTTTATACACAACTTTTTTTTTCAGTCGTGTAAATGCTTTACCAATTATACAATATAAAAAATGTCACAATGCAAATTAATAAATGGCTTAATTTTGCTGATGCTGAATATGAAATGTATTCTGGGGTGAAATATTGATGAAGATGTTTATATGAGCAAACTAGCAATCATAACACATAACCATAAATCAATCTGGTCAGACGAGTATTCTTACCACTACAGGTCAAAATTATATTTTACATCTCAAATAACACATTTAGAGGTGTATAATAACACAAGAATCATCAGATCTGCTTCTAAGCCATTTATAACTAACTGTAAATGCATTTTTTGTTTGTTCTTGGAAAGTCATAATTATTGAACATTAATTTTAGGTGTTAAATGTTGCTGGTTAGAGTTTAAAGTTTAAATAAACTAAAGATCTGAATGACTTTTTGTACTTTACAGGTATTAAAAAATATAAAACTGTGACATATGCCTGACTTTCCAAACACCTTTACATAATATGTATGACTTTGCAATATGAAAAATCTTTTTTCAAAGATTCATAAAGTATTTCAGTTTTTCAACATCAAAATTTCACTCTTCACTTGCCATTTTTTTGTAACTATTTGTGACCCTGGAGCACAAAAATCAGTCATAAGTGTCATAATTTTGTGAAATTGAGATTTATGCATAATCTGAAAGCTGAATAAATCATATTTTCATTGATGTATGCGGTCACGAATCCGGTTCGTGGTCTTCATCAGCGGTCGCTCTTCATCATATTGACTCTCACACCACACTGACTGCTACATGTCACTCTGGACTACAGTTCCCATCATCCTTTGCACCTGAGAGCTATTACACACACTACGGGGTGTTTACACCTGGTCACTGATAGATGTCCTCCGAATATAAACACTGTGTGCTTTACAATCTACAAATCGCCATCGTTTACCATGGATTTACTGTAGTAACAATAACTGCACCATGGTGTTGTGGCAGAAACGTGGGGTATTAATATAGATGTGTATTAAAGGAGTAAGTACACTATATTTGTGATTAAGCTATCGGCTAGCGTGTGTGCATTTATAATAAATGTATTTAGATTACTGTTTTACATATAACTAGGCTACCTAGACACCATTTTTACCACAGTATTGAGGTGTATGTGTGTGGTTTTAACTATCATGTTAAATTTATGCTACTTTGGAAGAACAAGGGTTCATTTTAATCCAAATCAAAAATAAAATGTCACCATGTAAAAAGGATGTTGTTGCCATTTTTACAGATGTTACTGATTTTGATAATGAACATAAATTTACATCTGCATCCTAACTCAAACTCAATGTCAAATGTGCATTTCTAAGAGACAAACATTATTAGTATTATTATTATTGCATATATGGGCATGTATAAAATATAATGAGGGATGGGTTTAATTACCATATGTGTATGTAGAGGGGGGGGGCATGTAGTATGTAGAGGGGGGGGGGGGGGGGGGCATGTAAAAACGGTTGGTCTAGCAGTCAGTGTTACTCATTACTCTGCTAGTGTTAGCTGGCTTACCAAGCGTTTCCGTGTTTGGTTTGTGTTTAGTCTCCTGTATTGTTATGTGTTTGTCTCTCTCCGAGTGATAGCTGCCTTGCGGAGCCAGTTCCCTGTCTTTGTTTCTGCTTGTGTTTCCTGATTTTCTAGTTCCTGATTCTAGCCCACATATCTTGGATTAACCCCTGGCTTGCCGTTTGCTCCTGGCCTAGTCTAGTCCTCTGGATTACGTCGCTGTCGTCTGATGGTTTGTTGCTCTTTTGTCTTGCCTGTGCCATGCCTGTTTGCTGTTGTTCATTGGGCGATATAAAAGCTTGAAAATCTGTCTCTCGTTCGCCGTTAGGGTGTTATGATCAAAAAAATCTAGGGTGCAATATTGAGAAAATCATCTTTAAAGATGTTCTTAGCAATGCATATTAATAATCAATAATTAAGTTTGATATATTTACGGTAGGTAATATCTTCATGGAACATGATCTTAATATTTAATGATTTTTGGCATAACAGAAAAATGCATAATTTTGACTCATACAATGTATTGTTGGTTATTGCTACAAATACATCCGTGCTGCTTATGACTGCGTCTGTGCTCCAGGGACACATTTGTGAAATTTACTAACGGATTCTGAGTGAATATAGTTTCAAGGTCATTCATACTCCAGTTCCGATTTTTTTCACTGACGAACAAAGGAATAATGGATTAGTTTGTGTGAAAGTCTTACCGAGCTCAGGTGCTTTACTCAGAGTGAAGGCAAACGCCCAGAACTTGCTGATGGGGGCGCTGTAGAACTCATTATCACACACGGACACCCGGAGCCCATGTGACCGCACCATATTGAACAGGTACCAGCCCGTCCGCGTCGCTCCCATTATACTGAAACACACACGCACACACACACACACACATGTTGGTTTTTATGGTTTACGGGGACTCTCCATAGGTGTAATGGTTTTTATACTGTACAAACTGTATGTGCTATTGCCCTACACCTACCCTACACCTAAACTTAGCCCTCACAGGAGACGGTGCATTTCTACTTTCCCCCCAAAAAACTTACTCTGTATGATTTATAAGCGTTTTGAATTATGGGGACACTGAAAATGTCCTCATAAATCACCTTCTCCTTGTAATACCTGTCATACCCATGTCATTATACAAATTTGTGTCCTCATAAACCACATAAGCATGCACAAACAGACACAGAGACACACACAAACACACTCTCACGCACACACATAAATACACAAGGTTCAAGGTTCTTTATTATTTCAAGGTTCAAGGTTCTTTATTATTTGTCACATACACAATCATACAGGGTATAATCAGTAGTGAAATGTAAGTCAGGACAGGTCCGCTCAATGGAAAGTGCAAAAATTAAAATAAAAATAGAAAATGAAATAAAAATAACATAAAAGGCAATAAAACAATGAAACATCACACAAGAGAATATATATATATATATAAATATGGTGAGAATGAAAATAGGAACAAATAATAAAATAAAATAAAGAGTAAGATGTGCATGAGATAAAATGTGCAATACAGTATACTGTGGATTAATAGATATTAATAAGAGAATGTGCAAATAGGTTGTACCAGCATAGCAGCAGTGTGGATGATGGAGAATAATGGATGTGTTTACAGTTTATTAAATTGAGTCCTGTGGATGTTATGATGTTATGAGCCTGAGTTTAGGAGCCTGATGGCCTGAGGGAAGAAACTCCTCCTCAGTCTTTCAGTTTTTGCCATCATGCTCCTGAAGCGCCTGCCAGATGGCAGTAAACGGAAAAGATGGTTATCAGGGTGATTCGAGTCCTTGATGATTTTAGCAGCTCTGCTTTTGCAGCGTTTGAGGTAGATGTCCTGCAGAGAGGGGAGTGTAGATCCTGAGATGCGCTCAGCTAAGCGCACGACTCTCTGCAGAGCTTTGCAGTCCTGGTTTGTGGCATTATTATACCACACTGAGATGCACTGAGTCAGAACACTTTCTATGGCCCCTGAATAGAAAGTCTTCAGGATAGCTGGTGAGACCCTGAATTTCCTCAGCTGTCGCAGATGGTACAGTCTTTGCCTGGCTTTCTTCACCTGTGTTTGAATGTGTGTAGTCCATGTCAGGTCCTCGGAGATGTTTACACCGAGGTACTTGAAGCTGCTCACCCTCTCCACAGGGGTCCCACTGATCATAAGAGGAGTGTAGGGCCGCTGCTGTCTCTTCCTGAAGTCTACAATCAGCTCTTTAGTTTTGCTCACGTTCAGAGAGAGACAGTTGTCCTGGCACCATGATGTAAGTCTCTCTACCTCATGCAAGTATGCGGCCTCGTCATCGTTGGAAACGAGGCCCAGAACCACAGTATCATCAGTGAATTTGACAATAGAGGTGGAGCTGTGTGAGGACACGCAGTCGTGTGTGTATAGAGAGTAGAGCAGGGGGCTCAGGACACAGCCCTGTGGGGCTCCTATGTTTAGGGTGATGGAGTTGGAGGTGAACTGGCCGACTTTCACCACTTGTGGTCTGGCGGTGAGGAAATCTTGAATCTAGTCGCAAAGTGAAGTGTTTAGGCCAAGGTCTGAGAGTTTGACAGCTAGCTTGGTGGGGACTATAGTGTTGAAAGCTGAGCTATAGTCGATGAATAAAGCCTGACATAGTTGCCATTTTTGCTGTCGATGTGAGTGAGGGAGGAGTGCAGGACCTGGGAGATGGCATCATCAGTAGACCTATTTGGCCGATAGGCAAACTGAAGAGGGTCCAGAGTAGCAGGGATGGAGGAGCAAATGTGTTTCTTTAAAAGTCTCTCAAAAACCTTCATGACTGTCGATGTGAGGGCAACTGGACGATAGTCATTCAGGCAAGAGGGTTTACTGTTCTTAGGCACATGGATAATGACAGATTTTTTAAATGAGGTGGGAACCACAGAGGTAGCGAGGAACTCATTAAAGATGGATGTAAACAATCCAGCAAGCTGATCAGCACAGGACCTCAGAACGCGGCCAGTAATCCCATCAGGTCCTGCTGCTTTCCTTACGTTCACTCTCTTTAGTTCCCTCCGAACGTCGTCCTCTGAAAAGGTGATTACATAATCATCGCTGCTCTGTCTGCTGCTTGCTGACACGCTGATCGGCAGAATCGCGCCGCCATTACATTCAAAGCGGCCATAGAAGGTGTTTAGTTCTTCGGCCAGCAACGGATCTGCTCTCACCACTGCGGAGAAGTTATTTCCAGAGGAACAGATGGTCTTCAGTCCCTGCCACATGCGTCGAGAGTCATTGAGCTGGAAATGTGACTCAATTCTCTCCCTGTATCTGAGCTTAGCGGCTCTAACTGCCCGACGGAGAGCGTAGCAAGATGTTTTGTACTCGCTCATGTTTCCTGACAGAATACCGGCATTGTACGCGGCAGTTCGATAGTTAACCGCATCACGGATTGATCTGTCCACCCACGGTTTCTGATTAAAAAAAGTCCTTATTGTTAATGTTTCGGTGGCTTGGTCGGTTAGCGTGTTGATAAAGCTTACTGCTACATCCGTGAATTCGCTGACGTCAAATGAACTCGCCCAGAACATGTCCCAGTCGACGTCATCAAGAGACGCCTGTAGCATAGCTTCAGAGTGGGAGGACCAGCGCGTCACTTCCCTCTCCACCGGCGGTCTCTGAACGATCCTTTGTTTATATTCCGGTGTGAGAAAGATGGCGGCGTGGTCTGATTTGCCAAAAGCCGGCAGGGAACGAGCTTTGTAGGCATTCTTAAACTGGGTGTAGCAATGATCCAGTGTATTCTGTCCTCTAGTTGGACAGGATATATGCTGATGAAAGTTCGGCAATACTTTCTTGAGGTTGGCTTTGTTAAAGTCCCCGGCGATGATAGAGGCAGCGTCAGGGTGTTTATTGATGTAGCCGCTGAGCTCATCGTGGAGTTTGGACAGAGCCAAGCTAGTGTCTGCTTGTGGTGAAATGTAAACGGCAGTAACGATGATCGATGTAAACTCCCGGGGCAGATAGAATGGGCGGCAGATAATGGAGAGATGTTCCAGATGAGCCGAGCAGGAACGCGACAGAATGGAGATATTCCTGGGGTCACACCATTTCTTGTTAATCATGAAACACACTCCACCACCTTTGGTTTTTCCGGCCTCGGCTGTTCTGTCCATCCGTAAAACAGAGAAGTTATCAGACGGCGTTACAGCGGTGTCCGGGACCGTCGGCGTGAGCCATGTTTCGGTCAAACAAAGGATGTTACAGTCCCTAATGTCCCGTTGGAAACTTATCCTGGCTCTAAGATCGTCCATCTTATTCTCCAAGGACTGGACATTAGCGAGCAGAATACTTGGTAGAGGAGGACTGTGAGCCCTTTTTTTGAGTCTGTTGCGTGTGTGTGTGTGTGTATGTGTGTACACACACGCAACAGACGCGCACACGCAGTCGCACACACGCAGTCGCACACACAGACACAGACGCGCACACAGACACAGACACACACAGACACACACACACACAGACGCGCACACAGACGCGCACACACACACAATCAAAGACACAGACAGACACACAGACGCGCACACAGACACTGACACAGACGCAGACAGACACACAGATGCGCACGCACACACAGACATTGACACAGACACACAGACAGACGCGCACACAGACATTGACACAGACAGGCACACAGACGCGCACACACACACACAGACACAGACACACAGACGCGCACACAGACACTGACGCGCGCGCACACACACACACACACACACACACAGACACTGACACAGACACACATACACTGACACACAGACACACACACACACACACATAGACACTGACACACAGACACAGACACACACACTGACACACAGACACTGACACACAGACACAGACACTGACGCGCGCACACACACACACACACAGACACTGACACAGACACACATACACTGACACACAGACACTGACACACAGACACTGACACAGATACTGACACAGATACTGACACACAGACACACAGACACACAGACACTGACACACAGACACACTGACACACAGACACACAGACACACAGACACTGACACACAGACACTGACGCACAGACACTCAGACACTGACACACAGACACTGACACAGGCACAGGCACACAGACACTGACACACAGACACTGACACAGACGCACAGACACTCAGACACTGACACACAGACACTGACACAGGCACAGGCACACAGACACACAGACACACAGACACACAGACACTGACACTGACACACAGACACTGACACAGGCACACAGACACACTGACACACAGACACTGACACACAGACACTGACGCACAGACACTCAGACACTGACACACAGACACTGACACAGGCACACAGACACTGACACACTGACACACAGACACTGACACAGACGCACAGACACTCAGACACTGACACACAGACACTGACACAGGCACAGGCACACAGACACTGACACACAGACACTGACACTGACACACAGACACTGACACACAGACACTGACACACAGACACTGACACACAGACACTGGCACACAGACACTCAGACACTGACACACAGACACTGACACAGACGCACAGACACTCAGACACTGACACACAGACACATAACAGCAATGAAGACAGCAGCTACTGCACTGATCAGACACATCATAAAGGAGAGATACCGTCAAATATATAGAGCCTATTATATCTATATATTTATATATAGATATAAATATATATCTGACCCAAGAGAGCTGTAGAAACTCAGACACACAACTCGGACTGCACATGTTCTGGTGTTCATTTTCTATCAGGAGTGTTTGTTTTCGTTTGTGTAAAACTCACCCCCACAAGTCTAGGGCTAGTTCAGGTCTTATGGAAGAGCATTAAAAACATTAAAAAAGGTGAATGCAACTCATAATGACTTTTTTTGTCACAATTATAAAAAGAAAGAAAGTCAGAAAGTTTTCTTATCATTCTGAGTTTCTTGCAATTTTAACATTTTTTTCTAAGAATTTTGACTTTAATAATCACCACATAATACTGACTTTTCTCTCAGAACTGTAATATGTGACTGGAGCACAAAACCAGTCATAAGGGTCCATTTTTTTTAATTGAGATTTATGCATCATCTGAAAGCTGAATACATAATATGTCCATTGATGTATGGTTTGGACAATATTTGTAAATCTGGAATCTGAGGGTGCAAAAAAAAATCTAAATATTGAGAAAATCTTTAAAGTTGTTCAAATGAAGTTCTTAGCAATGCATATTAATAATCAAAAATTAAGTTTTGATATATTTACGGTAGGAAATATCTTCATGGAACATGATCTTAATATCTAATGATTTTTGGCATAACATAAAAATGTATAATTTTGGCTCATACAATGTAATGTTGTCTATTGCTGCAAATATAGCTGTGCTGCTTATGACTGCTTCTGTGCTGCAGGGACACATATAAACCCAAAATTTGGACAAAAACTGAAGACCTCATGATTATAATTTTTTTTTCTCACAATTATGAATTTAAATCTTACAATTTCTGCCATGGAGAATAAAATTAAAAACAATAATTGTGACTTTTGTATCTAGTTTTTCTAAGAATTGCATCATAGTTCTAGTATGTGTTTAATCAGACGTCTCACCTGAATATGGCCAGACATAAGGACCAGAGAATAAGAGGCTTCCGCAGGTCCAGCTTCTGCCGGTCCTTCATAAAGATGCGTCCGAGAAATACACCCACCGCATACACCCCCGAAAGAACAAACGCTGTTCCCCTGAAACACATCACAACACACTTTAACACCTGATGTGTGTGTGTGCATGTTACACACACACACACACACACACACACACACACACACACACACACACACACACACACACACACACATCAGGTGTGTGTGTGTGTGTGTGTGTGTGTGCATGTTACAGAATAACGTGACAGCAAGGCAAGGTTTATCTACATTGCACATTATATACTTATATAATAAATCGTATATATATTCAAGAGCGCACTGGTTATATATATAACGCCTCTGTCCTGACCTGAACCTGCAAATAAAAGGTTTCGATGTCACAATCAGCTGAAAGGTCAAAGGTGATCGAATCTCTGGAGTCCTCCACGTGAACAGGTCTTATCAACCAATCACAGCAGTCACAAATCTGCTGTAACACTTCATATCACACACATTAATGCACACAATCAGCAGCTCTTGTTTATTTATATGCATGTGATATTTAAGGTCAAAGGTCATTCTCTCGGACTTTATTGCTTATTTTTATGTAAGCACTCCGTGCAGACTTTATGAAAGATTAAACCAGGATACGTGTTAGACATATAATCACATGAAAACATACTACAGTAAATATGGTAAAGTACTTGAATTAATGTGTTGTGGTAATTCTATAGATGCTGTGATAATATAAACACATGTATTTACCCATACTGTACGGTGTTTTCTACAACTATAAGGTATATTATACTACAGGCTGTACTACAGTATGCATTAACAACGTGTTGTAAATACTGTAATATATACAGTATAATACACTGCACTATAGTATTGTTTCATGTGGGTACATTTGAAGGACTCTGTTACTGTTTTATTACATAATAAGTATTATTGCATATCAGACTTTCTGTGTATATATAGCAGCCCAGTCTATGCTACTGTATCGTGCATGATAATAGACGCACATCAGCTGTTATAGAGTTGAATCAGTAATTCGATTCTGATAATTCGACTCACCAGTTCTGCTTGAACCATTCCAGCGCGGCGCGATCGTTAAACTGACGCTCGAAGTCAAACGCGTGAAGCGAGTCGTTCATCTTCATAATTCATAAGCGTTCAGATCTTCCGCAGGTGAGCGTGAAGAGATGCGGATGTTTCCGAGAGGAAGCGCTCGTGCTCAACTTCCTAATTATATGCGGGAGGGGGAGGAGTCAGGGCTGCGGTCTCAGCCAATCAGAATCAAAGCGCGTAGACGGAAGCATTTTTCATAAGACGAGCACCCAAATATTATATTTGAGAGCAAAAATGTGCACAGATTTCTCACACACACACACACACACACACACACACATATATACATAGTGCTTATTAATGTTATTTAAAGAAGATGATTAAAAGTCATCAAGACTCTATTTGTAAAATATTATCGCAATAACAGTGTTCTTTTTTAATATACTTTAAAATATAATTTATTTTTGTGATCAACGATATTTGACAACACTCATAACAAATCAGCATATTATTATGATTTCTAAAGATGACACTGAAGACTGATGCTGAAAATGCAGTTTTAATCACAGATATAAATTATAATTTAACACATATTCACTTAGAAAACCAATAGTATAAACTGCAAAAATATTTCACAATATTACAGATTTTTCTGTATTTTTGATCGAATAGATACAGTATTGATGAGCAGAAGAATCTTCCTTAGAAATGTATATATATAGCTATATACTGTATATTGTTATAAACATAATCTCGGTTACTCGTTTAAGTTAATGTATTCTGACTACTTGTTTGATTTCTTTGATCTAACTCGTTTAATATTTACATTAAAAAAGCAAAGAGAAAAACATACATTTTCCATTTTTACATCAACATCATTGCATGCATTAAATCATAACTCAACAGTGTTTAGTAGCTTGTTTCATGCAGGAGAGGTGCTTTTTTCTCTCAAACTCAGACGTATGGTTTGCAAATGTATTTACGAGACAATATAGTCGAAGCTAAATGATATGACACTTGGTGGGATTTTTAGAGAAATCATAATTAGGGAGAATCAGTTCATTTTGAAGGGTTTACAGCCATTGTGTGAATAATACGTAATCATGTAATCCATAAAAAGTAGCTGTCATCTGATTACGAGCATTATAAAATCTAATTGCACATATACTTGACTAAATGTACTGGAATCTGCTTATGTATTATTATCAGCTGTGGATACTGTAGATAAACATCTGCTTGTCATGCTAATAAAGATAATAAACACAACACTGAAGATGACAGATGCATCTTAGGTTATTAGGACCAGTGTTGGGTGGCACTAGTTACTATATTATTACTTACTGTAATTTAATGACCTGTTTCTTGAAACAGTATAGTACGGGATTGCTCTGTAGTTTAATTACAGTTACTTCTTATGTGATTAACTTAGACTGAAGAACATTTATAGTGCATTTAACATCAAAATTTGAAGTCTAACCTTAAAATGCATGCTTTTTATGCATCCTTCTCACTTTGGAGAGTTAATACAAATATTGGTAACTTATTATTTATAACTTAGTATTAATACACAGTGTGTTGAGGCATGGTTAATAGTGAGAATTGGACTTAGAATTGAGAATTAAAGAATTAAACGATTCATATCTATGCTTGTATTATTAACTCGTCGAGGTTGATAAAGGATTTAGAAAGAAATTAGTTATTGGAGAGAGTAATTTGTGCATTAATCTAATTACACTGATGGAGATGTAATTAGTAACTAGTAATGCATTACTTTGTTAGTGCATTGTGTAATATATAATCATGTATATAATGTATTAGTAGTATTGTACATTTAAAATAGAAATACAGGTTGATTCTGTTTACAAAATGGATTAAAGCATAAAAAGCATGCACACAAAAAAAATGAATTAATAAATAAATGCATAGCGTGAGAAGAGTATAATTAACTTTAAATTAATAATTGTATAATTTGGAGTTTATATCTCACAACTCTGACTTTATATCTTGTCTTTTTTCCTGTAATTCCTGAGAAAAGTCTGAATTGTGAGATCTTTGCTTCCACTCGGTAATAAACAATACGGACTTTTATTTTGAAATTCCGTTTTTAATGCGTCCTGCTTCACTGTAAATATAGTCTTCTACATGATGTATTACATCACAGTCATGCGGAAAGCCTCACAAACTCACTCTCTGCAAGTACGTCATGATGTATTTCCCCAACTATTATTAAACTAAATCCATCATGCGTTATTACTCGTATGAGCTGCGCGCGAATGACTTCGACAGCAGCCGCTTTAAAGCGCGTGCAGCTGTATGTCGCGTGACTGCTATGTTATAGATCATAATGCAATACAGTCCGTGCATGGAGACACGAGCTCCTCAGATGCAGTGGTCTGTTGTTCCTGTTATCAGTGTGTGACACATGTGTGTGCTCTTATGGGCGTTGTCTTAAGAAATGCTGATATAAGCTTAGCACATTAACATTGCACTCATTGTGTCTCAGTGCTTTTAGATGCATGCAAACATGAAAGTGCTTCTTCTGAAAGAGCCACGAGAGAGAGAGGATGAAGCAGACCCCTATATCCAGGTAATACCTCATGCTGTGTTACAGTATTCAGAATGACCCAGTGTTCTGAGGTGTGTTATAATATTCATAATGTCCCAGTGTTCTGAGGTGTGTGTCCCAGTGTTCTGAGGTGTGTTATAGTATTCATAATGTCCCATGTTCTGAGGTGTGTTATAATATTCATAATGTCCCAGTGTTCCAGTGTGTTCTGAGGTGTGTTATAATATTCATAATGTCCCAGTCCCAGTGTTCTGAGGTGTGTTATAATATTCATAATGTAGTGTCATAATGTCCCAGTGTTCTGAGGTGTGTTATAATAATTCATATGTCCCAGTGTTCTGAGGTGTGTTATAGTATTCATAATGACCCAGTGTTCTGAGGTGTGTTATAATATTCATAATGTCCCAGTGTTCTGAGGTGTGTTATAATATGTCATATGTCCCAGTGTTCTGAGGTGTGTTATAATATTCAGTAATAATATTCATAATGTCCCAGTGTTCCCAGTGTTCTGAGGTGTGTTATATTCATAATGTATTCATAATGTCCCAGTGTTCTGAGGTGTGTTATAATATTCATAATGTCCCAGTGTGTGTTATAGTATTCATAATGGTGTTCTGAGGTGTGTTATAATATTCATAATGTCCCAGTGTTCTGAGGTGTGTGTATATAATATTCATAATGTCCCAGTGTTCTGAGGTGTGTTATAGTATTCATAATGCCCAGTGTTCTGAGGTGTGTTATAATATTCATAATGTCCCAGTGTTCTGAGGTGTGTTACAGTATTCATAATGTCCCAGTGTTCTGAGGTGTGTTACAGTATTCATAATGTCCCAGTGTTCTGAGGTGTGTTATAATATTCATAATGTCCCAGTGTTCTGAGGTGTGTTATAGTATTCATAATGTCCCAGTGTTCTGAGGTGTGTTATAATAATCATAATGTCCCAGTGTTCTGAGGTGTGTTATAATATTCATAATGTCCCAGTGTTCTGAGGTGTGTTATAGTATTCATAATGACCCAGTGTTCTGAGGTGTGTTATAATATTCATAATGTCCCAGTGTTCTGAGGTGTGTTATAATATTCATAATAGTAGTATTCATAATGAGTGTTCCCAGTGTTCTGAGGTGTGTTATAATATTCATAATGTGTTCTGAGGTGTGTTATAATATTCCCAGTGTTCTGAGGTGTGTTATAATATTCATAATGACCCAGTGTTCTGAGGTGTGTTATAATATTCATAATGTCCCAGTGTTCTGAGGTGTGTTATAATATTCATAATGACCATAATGTCAGTGTTCTGAGGTGTGTTATAATATTCATAATGTGTATGTGTTATAATATTCATAATGTGTTCTGAGGTGTGTTATAATATTCCCAGTGTTCTGAGTGTTCTGAGGTGTGTTATAATATTCATAATGATAATATTCCCAGTGTTCTGAGGTGTGTTATAGTAGTGTTCTGAGGTGTGTGTGTTCTGACCCCAGTGTTCTGAGGTATGTGTTATAATGACCCAGTGTTCTGAGGTGTGTTATAATAATCATAATGTCCCAGTGTTCTAAGGTGTGTTATAATATTCATATTTGTTGAAATTCATGTTGTTGGGGCTTTATTTCAGGAACTGTCCTCCTGTGGACACACAGCTTCTCTGGTACCGGTTCTGTCCTTCACATGTGTGTCTCTGGATCAGCTTTCTGAGCGGGTGAGTTTGGACACCTCTTCTGGAGCCAGTTCTTCAAAAGTCATCCTGAATTCAGATTAGACCACAAAACACAATCTGGATTAAATCCTCAGCTTGTGCTGCTCGAAACCTTTTGATTAAAACACAAAAACTGGATTATTCTGATCCGATTTCTGGAACAAATATGTAATAAAATTTAAAACCGTTCCAAAAAATACCACATTTGTGACGCGATTAATCACATTCAAAATAGGTTTTTATATTCATAATATATCTGTGTACTGTGCATATTTATTACGTATATATAAACACACACATACAGTATGTATTTAAAATATTTACATATTTATATTATATATATATATATATTAGTGCTGTCAAACAATTAATCGCATCCAAAATAAAAGTTTTGTTTACATAATATATGTGTGTGTACTCTGTATATGTATTGCGAATATATAAATACAAACACATTTAAGAAAAATATGTTATGTTTATATATCAAATATTTTATATATATATAAATGTATATACATATAAATATTTTCAAAATATATACTGTATGTGTGTATTTATATGTGCATAGACACATCAACAAAAACGTATATTTTAGATGCGATTAATTGTTTCGCAGCACTATTTGTAATATGTAATGTATCCCCAAACAGCTATCAATATTAGACAAAAATATTATATTTAATAACATTTTTTTTTTCCATATTTAATACAATTTTTTTATTTATTTAAATCACTGATTGTGAACTACATTGGCACAATCATCAGAAGTAGTTATTTGTGTAAATGCACATTGCCCCCCCATCATCATCATCATCATCATGTCCCTTTAGGGGCTCCGTAGAGCACTAGTCCTCCAGATTTGTAAATCTGTAAAAGTGTGTATCAGGATCAGCGTGATCCGATCCGGACCGGCCCCAAAGTAAGCTGGGTTCCTGCACATCAGAACATGAGATTTGAAGAACCGGCCCCTGAAGTGGAATCACGTTGTTGTGCTTTATCACACATGAAGTCTTTCTGTGCTCTGAAACACAGCTCTTTGAGCCCGAGAGGTTTGGAGGTCTGATCTTCACCAGCCCCAGAGCCGTGGAGGCCGTCAAGACCTGTTTAGAGTCTCAGAAACACCGGCGCGGTGAGTCTGGATCATTCACAGTTAGGCTTTTATCCAACGCCTCTTACAGACGGAGACGATCACTTACAGCATTAAAACAACCAAAACTTACTCCATATACACATCTCTGAAAATCAAGAAATTCAATAAAAGGACAAATGCATGCAACAGAATCTCAAAACTTGATCAAATAAAGCTAAAAACTCAATCTAAATATTAAAGAACAAAAGGTATGAGTATAATAATGACTTTAACATAACACCAAAACACAACTACATAAGAAAACAAATCAATGATTATTATTGTTATATATTATACTATATTGTCATAAAATTACATTTTAACACAAGAGCAACTCTTCCATATATGATTTAATTTAATTAATTGTTTAATTTTTTATATTTATTACATATATATTATAAATAATAAATAAATATAAATATTTAATATATATTACACACTTTTATATTTATTTATTATTGTTATATATTATACTATATTGTCATAAAATTACATTTTAACACAAGAGCAACTCTTCCATATATGATTTAATTTAATTAATTGTTTATTTTTTTATATATATTTTAATATATAATATGATATATATATATATATATATATTATTATAGTTTGTATTAATGCGGTCAAACATCCAAAATAAAAGTGTATATGTAATATATGTGTGTGTACTGTGTATATTTATTATATATATATATAAAACACACACATACAGCTTATATTTAGAAAATATTTGCATGCATACATTTATATAATTAATAAATATATTTAATATATAAACATTACATATTTTTCTTAAATATACACATGCATGTGTTTGTATTTATACATGCATAATAAATATAAACATTACACGTATATATATTACATATACACTTTTATTTTGGATGTGATTAATTGTTATTAATTGTTTGACAGCACTTGTTTATATTAATATTTTAAATCAGTTTTATTTTCTATTTTAATTTTAGTTCATATTTTAGTAGTTTTGTTCTGTATTTTTGTTTGCTTTTTATATACATGTCTGTATAATTTTTATACATTTGAGGTTTTTTTGTATTTCACATAAAGCCAAATTAAAATGAGAAATGTTGGCATGGCAACTAGCTGAAATAATTTTTTTTTTTATAAAAATGTATAAAATAAAAATGATAGATAGATTATTTAAAATAACCAACATGTTTTTTAAAAATGTTTTAATGATAGCTTCAGCTATAATAACCTTATAAATGATCAAATGAATTAGTGTGTGGAAGGATAATATGAAAATCATCTTTCAGATGCAGAAAGTAGTGTAGTGTGTTATAATAATTCAGTGATATTAATTCTGAAACGTGAAAGCAGTGTTACATGCTGCAAGCAACCACAAGGTTTGATTTCCAGAGAATGCATGAATCCGAATGCAATGATAAACGTGTTAAATGCATGTAAAAGTTATGTTATGGAGTTTAATACGTGATCTCAGCATTGATTGGATGAATGACTAAGAAAAGGCCTGATTGTGTTGAGACAGCAGTATTTGCAGCTCTACAGTTGATTTGTGTTGTTTTATTCTCCAGAATGGGACGCCGTGAAAGACAAGTGGAATGAAAAGTCGGTTTACGTGGTCGGGAAAGCGACAGCATCTTTAGGCATGACTTCACACTCAAACAGTTATTATTGATCACCATCTATCAGGAGAGCAGTGTGTGTTTCTCACACGTCCCTGACGAGTGTTTGATGGAGGAAGTGTGTGTTTGTTTGTGTCACCTGAGTAAATGTACACACACCTGAACACACATGTGTGTGTCACGAGCTTCCTCTCGTCCTCATCGTCAGCTGAATCTACTGCATGTGTTCAGAGCATCAATCAATTATAGATATATATATATATACATACGCCTCTTCTGCTCATCAAGGCTTGATCAATAATACAGACAAAACTGTAATATTATGCAATTTCTATTATTGGTTTCTATGTTAATATACTTTAAACTGTAATTGATTTCTGTGACGCAGCGCTGAATTACTCCAGTCTTCAGTGTCACATGATCTTTAGAAATCATGATTTATTATAAATGTTGAAGCTCTTCATATTGTTTTTATTGAACATCTGATTTTTGTTTTGATTGCCTGATGAATATAAAGTTAAAAAGAGCAGCTTTTGTTCAAAATATAAATATTTTCTAACAATAGAAGTCTTTACCATCACTTTTTTATTAATTTAACACATCCCTCCTGAATAAAAATATTAATTTATTAAAAAAATAATGATCACAAACTATTGCATAGCATTGTATATTATAACACAAAATGTGTTCTTTTTAACCTTTTTATTAATTTATTTTTTTATATATATATATATATCACAGCTCCCAAAAAACAATATTAAGGTGTTTCAAACATTGATTATAAATCAGTATATTATTATGATTTATGAATATCATGTGACACTGAAGACTGGAGTAATGATGCTGAAAATACAGATTTGATCACAGAAATAAATTATATATTAAATTATATATTAAAATAGAAAACAGTTATTTTAAATTACAATAATATTTACAAAAAATAAAATAAATGTATATATTATGCAAAAAATAAGACTGCCATAAATGTGTGTGTGTAATAAAAAATATAGCTAAGAATATATTTTAATTTATTTAGTTTTTTGCATTATTGCAATAATGCGTGTTGTCATAATGCAAAGCATAATGAATCAATATTTATTTTGTGCTGAAATATGACTTGGACATTTCACAGTCACGCTCATAAATGCAAAATCAAATGTACAAACCGAGCTCCACTGTCAGCATCTTCCAGAAAGCATCTCACATGAAGCGTGTGTAATATTAATAAAGCTTTAATTGTTATTTCTGTTCTGAAATGTTTAGTTGCAGGTTTGGGTCTGAATCCTCTCGGGGAAGATACTGGGACCGCAGACGCTCTCGCTCTGCTCATCCTACAGAGTAATATTACTCTCTCTGATCACGTCTAAATATTAATAACAGGAGTGTTCGTTAATGCTGTGTTGTGTTCAACGCAGGAGAAAACCACGAGATTCTGCCGCTGTTCTTTCCCTGCGGCTCCATCAAACGAGAAGTTCTGCCGACCGCGCTCAGAAACAACCGTGAGCACATTTATTATTATTATTATGTGTTAAAGATATTAAAGATGTGACCTTACAAAATACAACATTTGTCATAATAACTATTATTAATGTTTTAATGCACTGAACATTTCATTGTTGTTGTCTTTTTAGGGTTTCATTTCACCCCAAAATAAAAAGAACAAAGAGATGAAATTATATTATCAAAATTATATATTATATTATCAATTATATGTGAACCTGGAGCACAAACCAGTCATAATAATATTTCCATTGATGTATGGTTTGGACAATATTTGAAAATCTGGAATCTGAGGATGCAAAAAAATCTTTGATATTAATCAAAATGTATAATTTTGACTCATACAATGTATTGTTGTCTATTGCTACAAATATAGCTGCTTATGACTGCGTCTGTGCTCCAGGGACACATTATGTAAACTATATTGAATTTAAATATTATATTTCAGCTCCAGAATGAAGCTTTCTGTTTGCAGTATGATGTCTCGTTGTTTCGTTATGATTATGAGTATAATATGACCCTAACATGGGTTTTGTTGGCCTACACTAATCGTAGACATGAGTTTCTTCTTGCGTCTGAGTCAGTATTTGGTTGTAGTTGTTGTTTCTGTGTCAGATATTCCTCTGGAGACTCTGACCGTCTATCAGACATCTGAACATCCTGATCTGCAGAAGAACATCACGAGCTATTTCACTCAGCAGGTGTGTGTCCGAGACATACTGTAGACCTGTCTGTTCATGATAGCACTGTCACTCAGCTGTGTGTGTGTGTGTGTGTGTGTGTGTGTGTGTGTGTGTGTGTGTGTGTGTGTGTGTGTGTGTGTGTGTGTGTGTGTGTGTGTGTGTGTTGTGTGTGTGTCTGTGTCTGTGTCTGTGTCTGTGTGTGCGTGTCTGTGTCTGTGTCTGTGTCGTGTGTGTCGTGTGCGTGTGCGTGTGCGTGTGCGTGTGCGTGTGCGTGTGCGTGTGCGTGTGCGTGTGTGTGTGTCTGTGTGTGTGTCTGTGTGTGTGTGTCTGTGTGTGTGTTCAGGGTGTTCCGGCGAGTGTGGCGTTCTTCAGTCCGTCTGGAGTGAAGTTCTGTCTGGATTTGGTGAAGAGACTCTCCGGATCTCAGCTGGAGCAGATAAAGGTACGACACAGCATCAGAGAATATTTGTGACCACACACACACACACACACACACACACACACACACACACACACACACACATAGAGACACACACACACACACACACACACACAGAGACACACACACACACACACACACACACACACACACATAGACACACACACACACACACACACACACACACATAGAGACACACACACACACACACACACACAGAGACACACACACACACACACATGTGTCCCTGGAGCACAGACGCAGTCATAAGCAGCACAGCTATATTTGTAGCAATAACCAACAATACATTGTATGGCTCAAAATTATAATTTTTCTGTTATGCCAAAAATCATTAGATATTAAAATCATGTTCCATGAAGATATTTCCTACCATAAATATATTACAACTTAATTATTGATTATTAAAATGCATTGCTAAGAACTTCATTTGAACAACTTTAAAGATGATTTTCTCAATATTTAGATTTTTTTGCACCCTCAGATTCCAGATTTACAAATATTGTCCAAACCATACATCAATGGAAATATGATTTATTCAGCGTTCAGATGATGCATGATCTCATGACTGGTTCTGTGCTCCAGGGTCAGATATTATATATAATACATGATCATTGTGTTCTTCAGTTTGTGTCGATTGGACCGACCACGGCAGACGCTCTGCAGTCGCACGGACTGACGGTCAGCTGCTGCGCGGAGAAACCCACGGCCAAACACCTGGCCTCGGCCATCACACGCGCCCTGCACACCTGACCTCTGACCTCTGACCTCGGATAGATATCAGATATAAACACTGAGCTGTTAAAGCATTGACTGCATTCATCTCTCTCTTATCTGGATGTGTTTTGCGGCTGTATATTGTCATGCATCAGAAGCATCACCTGAAGCAGCTCCACTCAGTGTTGTCTGTGTTTCGTGTTGAATGTGAGAAACTTTCAGTCTGATATTATTAATGTGAAATGGTGTTTCAAATGTCAACAAATTTATATTTGTATTTGCATTATTTGAATGGAAGATGAAATAAAAAATGAAAGTGTGTATATTCTCCTCATTTAATGTTGATGGGCATAACTTTAAATTACATTATGTATTTAATTACATTTATAATTATTTAAACTTTAGTTAAATATAATTATTCAATTGCATATTCTCCTTATTATATTTTATTTACAGTTAACCATTTAAATTGAATGTCGGTAATATAAGATTAAATGTATTATATTAAAAAAGTAATAATTATATTTAAATAATAATTATTTTTAAATGTATGATATAATAATTGTATTAATAATGATTTATAAATATTTAGTTCCATGTAGATGGATTTTTTTTTAATAATGTGTGTTTAAAGTGTATATTTACTCAATGTAGATGAGCAGCAATTTAAATAATTATGTTTAAAATTACATTTAGAATTTATACATATTTACATTTATACTTATTATCAAGTGTATATTAAAATGGTGCATTTTGAATACATTTATCATTTAATTGTATTAAAATAATACAGTTATATTCAAATGTGATTATTCATGTTTATAATGAAGTGTTTTATGGCTGAAATGCCGCGCAGGTGTGATGAGTGGCGCGCGCGCTCAGGTGTTTCTCTCGCGCAGGTGTGAGTCGCGCGCAGCTTTGTTTACTGTTTCACACGGAGGCGCGAGCGCGTGAGCTCGTTCTATAAAGCGCGTGGAGTTGAAGCGCGCTCATTCTCGGCGCAGGACAGAGACGCACGATGCTGGTTGTAATCCGGCTGATCTTCATCCTCCGGACCATCATCTTCATCATCAGCGCGGAGAAAGTCTTCCACAGCAGAGATCATTCAGATGAGATCAACACCATCCATCAGGCGGAGCTGATCACCGACACACACACTGCACAGGTACCTGTCTCTCTATCTGTCTATCCATCCATCCATACATTGACAAAAGTACTGGCAACTTCTTTAAACAGAAAAAACACTTCCAAACCTGTAAGAAAGATGGAAACATTCATGTATTTAAAAATTGTATTTCATCTCTGTTGCAATAGTTTTGGAAGTGTCTAAAATGACTGTATCCCATATGTACAAGTCACTAGTGTTTGCTGATGGCTCAAGGTCTGCATTTAAAGTCACAGCCGACCAGTCAAGTTCTTCCACAATCAATCATTTCTTTTTGAACCCTGCCTTATACACACAGACATCGTCATGTAAAAAATTACCGTGAATTTAACAGTAAAAGACCGTAAAAATACTACAGTAAAAACCTGTTAAATGGTTAACGGTAAGGTCTCCTACTATATACGGTGAAAAACTGTGTTGGACATTACCGTTCTTGCAAGTGAAAAATAATATATAATTTACAGTGAATAACCGTAAATTGACATTTCCAGAATTCCCTACGTTACATTTTAAATTTGATGGTTTTTTGCTTTTCTTATCAGTTTTGTACATTAGGGTTGTATGTAACACCTAATATGAATGTTTATTACATTATTTCAGTTTCATGTGTGTTACCGTAATGGTGTTTAGTGTTTATGTGCACCTTCTATATATGTTAATATCTAAAAGCTTTGTGTCTCATGTGACTCCACCCACCTGATTTCTGATGGTTATCAGTGTATTATTCAAAGATACAAAACAGATTTCAGTACTTCAGAAGGTTGGTATATTGACATTATATCAGTTAATGAAATTTCAGTATTTAAGTTAAAACCTGAAATATTGCTACCATAATATATTACGGTAAAATTCTGGCAACCTTTTTTTTACCGTGATTTTATTTTACAGTGAAAAGGCTCCAAAATTGTTTTGCTATAAAATTAGAAGCACACAATTCTCCAGAATATCATTACATGCTTGCTTATCAATAACATTGTGCTCTGTTCTTAATTGCATTATTTAAGTGTAGTAGAGTAAGTAGTGATATATTTATTATTTATCCAGGTTAGTTATTGACAAGCATATTAATCTCTGTGTGTGTCTGCATCATTCCAGCGGTTTCTCTCGAAGTACGGCTTCATAAAGTCCACAGACGATGATGATGATGATGATGATGATGATGATGCTCAGATCCGAGGAGTCCGTCTCTCTCTGGAGATCCAGGAGAGAGGAACCGTGTCCAGATCCGGCAGTCCTGATCTCCGGTTCATCTCAGGCCCTGAAGGACTTCCAGCAGGTGTCCGGTCTACCTGTCACAGGTGTGTTTGATGATGCCACTAAAGCAGCCATGAATAAACCCAGGTGTGGCGTCCCGGACCAGGACGAGGAGCTAGAGTCTACTGAACCAATGTTAAACGACACGGCCGAGTCCAACAGCACCACGACACACAATCACAGCGATGCTGCCAATAATACTGAACCTCGTGTGGAGAAACAGCGCCACCTGGCAGCGCTTCTGAGCAACCGGAGAAAGAGAGACGCGAGCGAATGGAAGGGACACATGGCTTTCTCCAAGAGCCTCCTGAAGTGGCGTCTGATCGGAGAAGGATACAGCAGTCAGCTATCCATCGATGAGCAGAAGTACATCTTCAGACTGGCCTTCCGCATGTGGAGCGAAGTCTCTCCGCTAGAGTTTGTGGAGGACACTCGCTCGCCTCTGGAGGACATCGACATCCGGCTGGGCTTCGGCACGGGTCAGTACTAGAACTTCTGCAGCGTTCGATTTACAGCAGAGGCCAACGTTATTATAACACTAGTATCTCCAGCAGCTAAAAATGGCTTTAGTTGTATCTTTTGCTGCAGTGTGTCAGTAGGAAATATTCATTTAGCCATTAATTGTAATAATCCAGTGAGATGTTTGAGATCTGATCATCATCAGTCTGTCTGGAATGAGATGAAGAAACAGAGACGGGCTAAATCCAGAAGAAGACGCTTCAAGAAACCTCAAAAAGCTTTAGACACTTGTGTAAAAATGCTGTCATAAATAGATTTTCTTGATCAATTAACTACATGAAATCAACATAAACTTGTGTTTAAAGCAGGGTTTGTCCTCGGTGCACTTGAGCAGAGTTTCTCAGGAGCTTTCTTGAAGCGTCTTCTTCTGGGTTTAGTCCGTCTCTGTTTCTTCATCTCATTCCAGACAGACTGATGATGATCAGATCTGGGTCCGTATTCATGAAAAATATTGCTGCTCCTAGTAACAAGATTCTTATAAATGTGGGTTTTCCTCTTAAAATTAAAGAACATTTCCTAGTAAAGAAAAAAGTCATTCAGAAAGTATCTTAACCCTTATAAGAGATCTTAACGACCAACATTGTTAGAGGAGTACGAACGAGGACTTTTAAGAGGCGAGTTTCTTTAGCAGCGGAGAACATGGATGAAACGAAAAATGTGTTGCACACAATGCATGACGGTGAGTTAATAAGACGCTACACATTCGTGTGCAGGGGTCGTGTTTGTGACCGATCTTATTAGAGACAGAAATGGACGTAATCACACATTAACATTTGACAACTGGAAAAATGCAGCTAGCAGCAGTGATGATCTGGGTCTGTTACAGCATTTCAGAACCGTATTGTGTCTGTTCATTTCCTATAAAACACGTTTAGTATGACTGCATGGTAAATACAAAATACACGGTAAAATTACGCTTGTAATTTTAAAGTGAAGGCTTATAATAAACCCTACACTCTTTTATTTCCTTCTTGGACAACCAACCAATCACGGTCGTCTAAAGACTGTGTCAAATAGAACAGGGTCAGCCCCGCCTCCTCACTAAGATACAAGTGTTTGTCTTTTCCTCGCTCAGAGTTGCATTGGTCCTGAATCACTTTTAAGCTAAGACTAGTTTTAAAAAATTAGGAGCTCTCTAAAAGTATTCTTAGTAATACGGGCCCAGATTCAAACATCTCTCTGGATTATTACAAATAATGTAAATAATGTTTGGAAATGTAATCTTTTCCTACTGAAACTAAAGCAAAAGATAAAATAACTGACTAAGCCATTTTTACGTGGAATACTAGTGTCCTAAGCGTTCGGGGAAAGTTACTTTTAAAAGTAATGCGTTACAATATTGCGTTACCCCTAAAAAAGACAATTACTTACTTAGTTACTTTTTATGGAAAGTAATGCGTTACTACTTTTACGTTACTTTCGGTTACTTTTTAAATATGAGCAGGACTTTTTTTTTTTTTTAATACAATAAGTTATATTTATAGCAAATATAAAAGTCCACCAAAAAGGTAATGAATAAACTCAGACTAGGACGAGTCTCCGTCAGAAGAACACAGGAGAAGTCAACACTCTTCAGAATTAAACACAATATTAGTTTATCTAAAGTCGTTTGATTATTAATATGGTTGAACTGGATCTCAAAGATCAGCAGCAAACACATCGGTTAATAAAATGAGATTAGATATATTTGTGTTGTTTAACATATTTAATTATTGCAGGTGCTCATATTCTGAGTTTGCATTTCCTGTTTTCATTAATTTAGATGAATACTGCTGTTTTTTGCGAGGGGATGAATTAATACACATTCATATTTAATCTAGTTAGATCACAGTAAGATCTGTTCACACAGGCTGCTAAATGGAGAAAATAACTAGTTATTTAGTTAAAATTTTAAGTTTAAAATTAAAAACTAGTTTAAATTAAAAAGTAATTCGCTTTACTAGTTACTTGAAAAAAGTTTTATTACGACGGTTACTTGTAATGTGTTACGACACTGGTCCTAAACGTGTTTTGGCGTCCGCTGTAGTCTCCGTCTCGAGTCCGCTCGAGTCTCTGCTGCCCCCTGCAGGTCGCCTGGTGCTCCAGCGGTTGGGTGCGGGAGAGAGTTCGCTCACGCCTTCCTCGGAGACATTTTTTGATGATGATGAGCATTTCACCGTCCCAAACACGGGCAGCGGGATCAGTCTTCTCAAGGTAACGCGAGAGCATGCACAAAACTACTCTACACACCTGACCAGGCTCACTTTGTTGTGCTAAAGAGGTGAAATTAAATGCAAGAGAAATTTAGAAAAAAAAATGCTATTGCATTGTTTCAAGTTGCAAGGTTTATTGGTAACATACACAGTATGACATGCAGTTAAATGCCTGATACAACTCTCTACACAGAATACAATAATATTATATAGATTAAGAATCAAATTAAAAAGTACAACAAAAAGAAATCACAAAACATTTTATCTCACCACTAAGAGTTCTCTTAAATAGCAGTACAAGTTTTTTAGCTAAGAGTTTTTTCTTAAAACCTATTCACAAAGCTGCTGAGACAAACTTTTACTAATGAATAGAGAGAAGTCTTAAGCTAAGAGTAAGGGGGCGGGGTTGACCTCGTTGCTATGGATGATGTCAGCATGTTTACTAACTATGCACACAGTGATTGGCTGATAGGAGAGGGGAGGGGTCTCTGTCAGATATTTATTCATAGAAATATTGTAGAGCACAATATTATGTTGCCATATCCAAATAAAGATTTTAACATGCAGGCTAAGTGTAACTAATTAAACAAATATATGTTCAGCTAATTGTGAGTCCCTTACATATATTCTTCTTGTAGCGGATGCATATAAACCACCTTTTAATTAACAAAGTGGAATAATCATAGCTGATAGTAAGACATGCAAACGTAAAAATAAACCAAACTGGACGCAAGAACATATGTTACTTATTACCCAACTGATTAGTTGCCCATCTGAATCTCTGATGTAAATCACTGATCTGATTCTGGTCTGAATCTCTGATCTGAATCTCTGAATCTGAATCACTGATCTGATTCTGGTCTGAATCTCTGATCTGATTCTGGTCTGAATCTATGATCTGATTCTGGTCTGAATCACTGATCTGATCTGAATCTCTGGTCTGATCTGAATCTCTGATCTGAATCACTGATCTGATTCTGGTCTGAATCTATGATCTGATTCTGGTCTGAATCACTGATCTGATCTGAATCTCTGGTCTGAATCACTGATCTGATCTGAATCTCTGATCTGAATCACTGATCTGATTCTGGTCTGAATCTCTGATCTGATTCTGGTCTGAATCTCTGATCTGAATTTCTGATGTGAATCTCTGATGTGAATCTCTGATCTGATTCTGGTCTGAAACACTGATCTGATTCTGGTCTGAATCTCTGGTCTGAATCTCTGATCTGAATCTCTGATCTGATTCTGGTCTGAATCTCTGATCTGAATCTCTGATCTGAATCTCTGATCTGAATTTCTGATGTGAATCTCTGATCTGATTCTGGTCTGAATCACTGATCTGAATCTCTGATCTGATTCTGGTCTGAAACACTGATCTGAATCTCTGATCTGAATCTCTGATGTGAATCTCTGATCTGATTCTGGTCTGAAACACTGATCTGATTCTGGTCTGAATCTCTGATCTGATTCTGGTCTGAATCTCTGATCTGATTCTGGTCTGAATCTCTGATCTGATTCTGGTCTGAATCTCTGATGTGAATCTCTGATCTGATTCTGGTCTGAAACACTGATCTGATTCTGGTCTGAATCTCTGATCTGATTCTGATCTGAATCTCTGATGTGAATCACTGATCTGATTCTGATCTGAATCTCTGATGTGAATCACTGATCTGATTCTGATCTGAATCTCTGATGTGAATCTCTGATCTGATTCTGGTCTGAAACACTGATCTGATTCTGGTCTGAATCTCTGATCTGATTCTGGTCTGAATCTCTGATCTGATTCTGGTCTGAATCTCTGATGTGAATCTCTGATCTGATTCTGATCTGAATCTCTGATCTGATTCTGGTCTGAATCTCTGATCTGATTCTGGTCTGAATCTCTGATCTGATTCTGGTCTGAATCTCTGATGTGAATCTCTGATGTGAATCTCTGATCTGATTCTGGTCTGAAACACTGATCTGAATCTCTGATCTGATTCTGATCTGAATCTCTAATCTGAATCTCTGACTGTAGCATGTCGTGTGTTTCATTCAGGTAGCGGTTCATGAGATCGGTCATGTTTTAGGGCTTCCTCACATCTACCGACCCGGATCCATCATGCAGCCCAGTTACCTTCCTCAGGACGCCGGCTTTGAGATCGACTGGATGGACCGGAAATCCATTCAGAGCCTGTACGGTGAGCGCTAGAGATTATATTTATGTTATTATATACATGCACTAAGAAATTATGCCTTTTTAAAGGTTTCAACACATTATGACAACTAAACGCATTCCAACCCAAATTCTCATTGTAATCTAAACACTGTAATGTATACAATATTTATATTGTCAGGTACAATACAGTAACCATATTATACAATATTATAGTATTTGTTGTATATATATGTGACCCTGGAGCATAAAAGATTTTTAGATTTTAGTTCCAGATTTACAAATATTGTCCAAACCATACATCAATGGAAAGATTATTAATCAGATTTCAGATGATGCATAAATCTCAATTTCACAAAATTGAGCGTTATGACTGGTTTTGTGCTCCAATGTTTTGCATTAATGTCAGTGAGATTTGTTTTTCATTACACTAATGTGAATTTGAGTTGGAAATATCCCAGTATCACAATGGCTCTGTTTTCTTACAGCATAAATATAAATATCAATAGTTTTGTGTGTGTTGTCTCCGTCAGGTGTGTGTAAGGGTCGCTTCAGCACCGTGTTTGATTGGATCAGGAAGGAGCAGACGCCGTACGGCGAGGTGGTGGTGCGTTTTAACTCCTACTTCATGCGTGACGGCTGGTACTGGCTCTATGAGAACCGTAATAACCGGACGCGGTTCGGGGATCCGGTGGCGGTGCAGGTGGGCTGGCACGGGCTGCCCTCCAGCGGCGTGGACGCTTACGTTCACGTGTGGAACCGCAGAACTGATGCGGTCTACTTCTTTAAAGGTATTACTAAGAGTTTGTTTGCATGCATTTGAGTACATAAACAGAATCATAGCTGGAAAACTAAAAGAGAGATGCAATGCACTTAGAGATTACAGCACAAGCTTATTTTCATCTCCTGTCCCTAAAGAGAAAACTCAGTGAACAGCAAACAGTGCACTTTTCTAACAGTACATTTGTAGTTCACCTGTGTTTTGCATTCTGCATTTAGTATTTTTGCCGGGTATTTTTCCATTTGTATTAACTGTTTTGCATTGTACATTAGTATTTTGCAGAATCTTTTTTTTTGCAGGGTATTTAGCATTATTTTGCATTCTACATATTTTACATTTGTATTTCATTTAATTAGCAATCTACATTTGTATTTTGCAGGTTTTTTATTTCTTTACTCTATTTAATATTTACATATGTAGTATGTGTGGGGGGGTTACATATTTTACAAGTTTGTATTTTGCATTGTATATATGTTTTATTTTGGCATATTATACATTTGCATTATTTTGTATTGTACAATTTATTTTATGTTACTTTTTCTTTTCATATTTTACATTTGTCTTTTGCATTAATTTGTATTGTGCAGTTGTAATTTGCATGGTCCTTGTTCACTTATTAAATTTAATCATTTAGTAATAATTTTAATTAAACATTGAAAGTTCCAGAACTCTAACATGTTTGGAGTGTTATTTTTCTTATTCAGAATTGCATTCTACTGTCCAGAAGTGCATACTACGCTATTTCTACTGTTCAGAAGTGCATACTACGCTATTTCTACTGTACAGAAGTGCATACTAGACTATTTCTACTGTACAGAAGTGCATACTAGACTATTTCTGCAGTACATAAGTGCATACTACTCTATTTCTACTGTACAAAAGTGCATACTACTCTATTTCTACTGTACAAAAGTGCATACTACTCTATTTCTACTGTACATAAGTGCATACTACGCTATTTCTACTGTACATAAGTGCATACTACGCTATTTCTACTGTCCAGAAGTGCATATTAGACTATTTCTACTGTACAGAAGTGCATACTAGACTATTTCTACTGTCCAGAAGTGCATACTAGATTATTTCTACTGTCCAGAAGTGCATACTAGACTATTTCTACTGTACAGAAGTGTATACTACACTATTTCTACTGTACAGAAGTGCATACTACACTATTTCTACTGTACAGAAGTGCATACTACACTATTTCTACTGTACAGAAGTGCATACTAGACTATTTCTACTGTACAGAAGTGCATACTAGACTATTTCTGCAGTACATAAGTGCATACTAGACTATTTCTGCAGTACATAAGTGCATACTACTCTATTTCTACTGTACAGAAGTGCATACTACTCTATTTCTACTGTACATAAGTGCATACTACGCTATTTCTACTGTACAGAAGTGCATACTAGACTATTTCTACTGTCCAGAAGTGCATACTAGACTATTTCTACTGTACATAAGTGCATACTACACTATTTCTACTGTACAGAAGTGCATACTACACTATTTCTACTGTACAGAAGTGCATACTACACTATTTCTACTGTACAGAAGTACATACTACACTATTTCTGCAGTACAGTAGTGCATACTACACTATTTCTGCAGTACAGAAGTGCATACTACACTATTTATACTGTACAGAAGTGCATACTACACTATTTCTGCAGTACAGAAGTGCATACTACACTATTTCTGCAGTACAGAAGTGCATACTACACTATTTCTACTGTACAGAAGTGCATACTACACTATTTCTACTGTACAGAAGTGCATACTACACTATTTCTGCAGTGTTTGAGATGCTTGCATGCACTTCTTAATGTGTTGTGATGTTTCAGGCGTGCAGTACTGGCGTTACGACAGCGAGAATGATCAGGTGATCACCGGAGACTCGTATCCTCGTCTGATCTCTGAAGGCTTTCCCGGCGTGTCTGGACCACTGGACACTGCATACTACGACCGGAGAGACGCTCACATCTACTTCTTCAGGGGCTCACAGGTAACCGCTGCTAATATTCTACAATTAACATGCAAGATGAACGATAACAGGACAAATCAGATAGTTCGGTAACACTTTACAATACAGGTGCATTAATTAATGCTTAACTAATGCTCAGATAATCATCAGTTAATGTATAACTCATGAAGAACTAAACCATTTATTAATGATTACAACATCAGCAACTAATGAACATTATATATGATTCATAGATTAGATAATAAATACATTTTTAGTAGTTAAATGTGTCAATGTATTAATTTAGTTCCCTAATAACATATTATATTAACTAATGATGCAAATTAACCCCTTAACTGTCACCCCCCCTTTTTGAAAAACTTGAAAGTGCACTATTTAAAGTTAAATTGTTATAATTCATGAATGCTTTTGAGTACAGACCTAAGGTTGGTCTCTTTTTAAAGAAGACAATAGCAGATTATTGCAGAAGTGAAATCATTTCAGAAAATGAAAGTAAAAAAAAGTTATGCAAGTTTAAATTTACTGTAAATAAAATGTAATGTACAATTATTTTATATTATATAAAATAAATATTTTACAAAATAGGTTTCAATCCAAATTTGGCATAAAATTAAAGCCATATGTCTAAATAAGTTGTGTTTCAAATTTGAAGTTGATATATTAAAAATTGAGGTTACTCTGCAATTTTGTTTAGGCGTTATACCACAAACAGCCACCGGGTGCCATTCAAACCCCATTGAATTTTTTTTATGCACTTTTCTGTCACAAATGTATCAATTTCTCTCCCACTATTACTCTTATCACAAAATGACCACCAAATATGGAATCTTGAGACTCAGACCTTTCCAATGATATGTATTTTGTCAAGATTAAAAAAAGTTGTGATTCTAAAAGACCGTAATACATTTGGAATATACACCTCCCACTAAAGGGGAGGAGCCCGCTAAAAGATTTTAAAGTACCATTTCTATGGTAACGCAATTCCGATTTCAAAACGGTTTTCACAGGATGAATTTGGAGATTATAAGCTTTCAAATGATATTAATATATGTGATACTAAAACATTGATAGGAAAAAAAGGAAACAAATAGAATTTTTGTGTCATGATCAGAGCCTGTTATGGTGTATATGTTTTGAGGTGCGCTCTTGTCAAAATTAATCTATTACTGCTCCTATATAATTTTTTACAACAAACAGTGGTACAAGATCTATTTAGGAGTCTTGGACCTTTCCAACGATATATAGTTTGTCATGATTAGATTAAGATTTAATGGTAATATATTGAAGTAAAATTAGGCGTCCCGTATACGGGACGGCGACAGTTAAGGAGTTAATATGTTAATTAATATTACCAGAGCGGTCAAAGCTTTAATTAATCTTTAGCTAATGATTTGCAAAGATATCATTATATTATGACTTTACTTATTGAGGCACAGAATTATTAACGAAGTAATATATAATTATGGTTATGTATTTTGAATTAGTTAATTACTTATGTGCCTCAACAAGTAAAGTCATAACATTATGATATTTTGCAAATCATTAGCTATTGATTAATTAAAGCTTTGACCACTCTGGTAATACTAATTAACATATTAATTTACATCATTAGTTAAAATATGTTATTAGGGAATTAATACATTATGACACATTTAATTAATAACAATTTATTGATTACTTAATCTATGAATCATATAGAATGTTCATTAGTTGCTGATGCAGTAATTATTAATAAATGCTTTAGTTCTTCATCAGTTATATATGAAACAGATAACTTAGTTTTTAACAATTTTCACAAATCATATTTTTTCATTGTGCATTCTTATTAATCTCAATCAAATTGCAGTCGGGTTATTTTGATTCGGTTAAAAATAATTAACAAATACAGCTAACTAACAGAATAAAACTAGTGCTGGGCAACGATTAATCCATCCAAAATACAAGTTTTTGTTTATATAATATATATATATATATGTGTGTGTACTGTGTAGATTTATTATGTATATATATATAGACACATGCATACAGTGTATATTTTAAAAATATTTACTTGTATATATTTATATTCATATAATGTATGTTATATATAAATATTCTTACATATATACATGTGTGTGTATTTTATACATATATAATAAATATAAACATCACACACAACATAGATGTGACCCTGGAGCACAAAACCAGTCATAAGGGTACATTTTTTGTGAAATTTAGATTTATGCAGCATCTGAATAAGCTGAATAAATAATATTTCCATTGATGTATGGTTTGTTATATAGGAAAATATTAGAAAATCTGGAATCTGAGGGTGCAAAAAAAATCTAAATATTGAGAAAATCATCTTTAAAGTTGTTCAAATGAAGTTCTTAGCAATGCATATAAATACGTTTTGATATATTTACGGTAGGTAATATCTTCATGGAACATGATCTTAATATTTAATGATTTTTGGTATAAAATAAAAATGCATAATTTTGACTCATGCAATGTATTGCTGCTTATGACTGCGTCTGTGCTGCAGGGACACATATGTACACAAAAACGTTTATTTTGGATGCAATTAATCAATTGCGCAGCACTAAATAAAACACTGATAACATGCATCTGTTTTTGTAAATAAACTCCTGATTATCTGTGCATTAGTCAAGCATGAATGAATGCACATCAGTGTCCAGTAAAGTGTCCCGTGGATGATAGTAACTACACAATATGAATTCACAGGTGTTCAGGTTTGACGTGCGCGTGAACCGCTTGGCTGCTTCTTCCCCACAAAGCATCACGGAGGTGTTTCCCGCCGTTCTCCCCGGAAACCATCCCGTCGGTAACCTGGACGCGGCGTATTTCTCCTACACACACAACACGGTGTTCCTGCTGAAGGGCTCGTGGTTCTGGAGGATGGTGAGCGGCAGAGATCGCAGACTGATGCCTCGCAGAGACGTGGAGCAGCAGTGGTTCGACATCTGTGACGTTCACAGCAGCTCTCTGAGAACCGCGCGCAGAAGATGAAGCTGATCTCAGATCTGGAGGAGGAAGACTGAACTTATACGAGCACCGACTCCACAAATCAGGGAGTCACTAACTTTTGTTCAGCTCCAATACAGCATATAACTCAAGTCTCCAGAGATTTAAGTTTAAGGGAATTGCTCACCCAAAAATGAGCACCCTCAGGATCATACAAGATTAGGACAAGTGTGTTTCTTCATCAGGTTTGGAGGAGTGTCTCAGCAATGGAAGTGAATGGGTGCCGTCAGAATGAGAGCTGATAAAAACATCACACCACTCCAGTCCATCAGTTAACATCAGAAGCTGAAACAAATCCAGCATTAAGATGATTTTAACTCTAATACCATAGAGTTCATAATCCATAATAACGCTTCTCAGTGAAAGTGTTCTGTTCTGAATCAGGAGAGAAATCTGCAGCGTTTACAAAACAAAACACATCTAAACATATATCTGAGATATAACAGATGCACTTTTACATCCATATCTTAGTTGGCCTGAGAGTGAGTGAATTATGATACAATTATCTAACAAAATCATTGAAATATCATCTCTATTTTTTTTTGTAGTTAGATGTTTATTTATATAAATCAGCATGTTTGACAAAAACATGTATTTATACTGTTTGCTGGAATATTTATTTGTTTGTTATAAACATGTTCTTTCAGAATGCATTTTTAATTTGACCATTTGTGTATGTTTTTAATGTCTTCATTATGATCTGATGAGTCTGTTTGTTTTTTATCATATTAATCATGATGTTTTACATAACAGTGTAATTTCATATTAGCAGCTGAAGACGATAGTGCTGTTAATATTTATAAATATGAAGTTACTTAGCTTTGATGTTTAATATTCAGAAATGTAAACTATGGTGTGTGTTGAGAGCATTATTAAATATGAGTTTTCATACTGATTTTTTAACAGCTGGTTTTTATTTAATTTCTTTACTAATACTGAACTTTTCAAACTCTATTAGAGCTGATATTTACTGTACATTACTGTATATATACTGTACATACATCATCCTCTGCACATGTTCTGGAAGGAAATAATAATTCACATTTAATTTGATAATTAACTACAAGAACATTTTCTCTGTTTATCTTAAACAAAACCCCTCTAATAATTGAATTATGCATGCACTAATTTATGAATCTTAACGACATGTGCATATTAATAACCTCATAATATCTCTGAATGCATGGCTCTTTATGCAGGGTTACTGTACTGTAACTATAACTAAAACCATAGCAATATTTGTTAATTAAGTCAAATAAACTAACTCAAATAAATGGATTCTTTATTATTATTATTCTGCATTTATTATTAAATGTATGTGTGTTTATTATATAAGTGCATCGCATTCCACAGAAATCAGTCAAAATATGAATTCATGTGATTAATAACACGGGTCAGCAGGATGAAATCTGATCACATATGCATATTAATGTGCTGAGGACACTTGATGGAAAATACAAGCATGGAGCTAATTAGTAAATAATTGTATTCCAGATCTGTTGCTATGGAGATTCAGATACTTATAATTAATGATTTCTTAGAAATAGAGCGTTGCATGCATGCAATTAAAATAATAATCAGAGGAGTAATGTGTTTATAGTTTGTTGACTATAAATGAATTATATTTTTGATGTTTTATTCTGTTTTCTGACCAGACACAGACAGTAGTTTTGGTTTATGATTTACTCATTTAATATCATAACGTCTTTGAATTATCTTCCTGTCAGCTAATACTGACCCTGATATATGCATTTCATTTATTAATTACTATATCATCTAATTAATTTAGGGTTTTAATCAATTGAAAGGTTTCCTATCCTGTAGAATTTCCTCCGTCACCTGTCTTGGTTTTTAATAATTATATAATATATACATAAATACCAGACTGCTACTAATATAATGATGTTTAATTTTATGAATTAAGCTGGAGTTTAATTACCAACCGCTGGAAAAGTCATTGATCAATAGATGTAATTAATTTAGCCAAGTAATATTTTCATCTAAATATTCGTTTGCATTCATCACTAATAACTAAATTAACTAAAATTATAAATTAAAAAATATGAAAACAATAAGATATTTTTTTTTGCAGTGTTGATGTTCCCAAACGGAGGCTTTGTCATATATATATATTGAACAAATACACACGCTTATTTAATGAAATGTGTGTGTGCGTATAATGAGACTGTGTGTGTGTGTGTGTGTGTGCGTATGCGTGTGTATGTGAAAGTTGTGTGTTAACACAATGTGTGTGTCTGCACGGCTGTGTGTGTTCAATACATGTGTGTGGGCGTGTGTGTGTGGTCATGGTGTGTGTGTGTGTGTGTGTGTTCACAATGTGTGTGAAAAAAATTGTATGTTCACTGTGTATGTGTGTGTAAAGAAATGTGTGTGTGTGTATTTGTGTGTGTGTTTTCCATTAAAATATCTCAGAATTCTGTAGCAAAATGACAGGAATGTATATGAAAAATGAGGTGAGTTTATGCTTTAAAGAAGACTAAATATCTGTCAAATGGGAAAAAAATCGACTTCATTCAAAAGGAAAACAAGATCATTTTTATAACTCAGTTGGTGGATATATTTGTTATTTTAAGCATAAACTCACTTAATATTGATCATTTATTTCAGAAAACCAAACTTAATATTTTAACTCTTTCTGCTTCTCAAGTTCATGAATCTTGATTTATGAATTTTTAGATATTTTTGATGGAAGATGGCAAAAATACAGAGTAAGAAAATCTTTGTTTGTTTTCACTGCTGTGTGTAAATGTTCACGGTGTGTGCAATGTGTTCACTTGTGTGTGTGTTCTAGAGACGGTGTAGTGTGTGTTCACTGTGTGTGTGTGTGTGTGTGTGTGTGTGTGTGTGTGTGTGTGTGTGTGTGTGTGTGTGTGTGTTAAATATCTCATGTGTGTGTGTTCACGGTGTGTGTGTGTTCAAAAATCTACTGATTTTATGTTCACGGCGTGTGTGTGTTCACTGTGTGTGTAATAATTTAGATCTGAAGTGTTTTCCACGGTGTGTGTGTGTTCACGCTCTCTGTGTGTCACGGTGTGTGTGTGTTCACTCAGAATATGTGCACTATTTGATGGGTTAATCACTAAAGCATAGCACTGAAGAGCTTCAATCCAGTTTAGGGTACAAAAGAGACACTATTATAGTTTTTTCACGTCATTCATACTGCAGACACAGTTGCTCTGTGAATTAGGGTGATTTTATAACGTCTGTTTTTCTCTCGCCTCAAAAGATGAAGTGCACCGTTCCCGCCCAAGAAAGTCTAAAGTAAAATTTGTTTCCACTTTCCCTGAATGTTTTGTTTGCAGGCAGGCGATATGTCTATTGTTACGGCTCTTAATGTAGTTTTAGTACTTACTATATTTGTTATCTGGCCACATGAAAACAGACACCATGTAAGAGATAAAAAAGCCTCACACCACGGCTCTGACACTCCTTCAGGAGGAGATGGATCTCCGTGTTTGACCGGATCTCCTTTTATCTCTGACATGCAACAAACAGCACTCGGTCTGAAATCTGCAACACTTTTCATCTATGAAGTAAAACTTTTCATTCATAGATGAAATGTTTGCATTTGTGCTGTTTGTTGCATGTCATAAAAGGGATGTCTCAGAGAGGCTTTTTTATTTACATTTTCATTTAATATAGTGTTGAAGGTACTAAAACTACAGATTTAACAGATCAGGAGATCCGGTCAAACACGGAGATCCATCTAACAAAATTACTAGAGCCTTGAAGTAGTGTTAAAAACAGATTATAAAAAAACCGTGGTGTGAGCGTCTCAAAATATCTAATAAAAAACTATAATAGTGTCTCTTTTGTACTAAACTGGATTGAAGCTCTTCAGTGATGCTTTAGTGATTAACCCATCAAATCTGATATTCTGATGATGAGACAGAGAGCGTGATGGAAAACAGTGAAGGGCTATAAGAGCCGTAACGACATCATTATCGCCCGCCTGCAACGACACACATTCGGGGAAAGTGGATAATCATTTTCTTTGAGACTTTCTCCGGGCGGGACGGTGCACTTCATCTTTATGAGGCGAGAGAAAACAGAGACGTTTACATCACGCTTCACAGAGCAACTGTGTCTGCAGTATGAAAGTGACGTGACATACAGCCAAGTACGGTGTCCCATACCCGGAATTTACACATCCACGTGCACACACACAGCAGTGAACACACACACACACACACACACACACACACACACACACACAGTGAACACACACACACACACACACACACACACACAAACACACACACACACACACACACACACACACACACACACACACACACACACACACACAGTGAACACACACACACGCACACACACACACACAGCAGTGAACACACACACACCGTGAACACACACACAGCAGTGAACACACACACACCGTGAACACACACACAGCAGTGAACACACACACACCGTGAACACACACACAGCAGTGAACACACACACCATGAACACACACACACACAGTCACACACACACACACACACACACACACACACACACACACACACACACACACACACACACACACGTGAACACACACACAGCAGTGAACACACACACACACACGTGAACACACACACACACACACGTGACACACACACACACCGTGAACACACACACAGCAGTGAACACACACACACCGTGAACACACACACAGCAGTGAACATACACACGCCATGAACACACACACACACTCTCTCTCACACACACACACACACACACACACACACACACACACACACACACACACACACTATTATCAGTGTTTCAGGAGTGTGCTAATTTTAGTTATTTTAGTACTTTATTCAAACTAAACAAATTAGAGAAATGTTGCTTTGCCAAATAGCTAAAAATATTTATATAAATTCTATATAATAATTATTTGCAATTCATATTTTTATATTTTATATCATTTCTGTTAATGGTTGCTTTGGATTTATGATTTTTTTAATTATTTCGTTTTAGTTAACAAAAATATCTCTGAGCTATTCAACATTGATGATAATAAATGTATAATAAATATGACACTGAAATAATGATGCTGAAAATACATCTTCAATCACAGAAATAGATTACACTTGGCAACACATTCACATAGAAAACAGTTATTTTAAACCATAATTCTATTTCACAATTCTACTGTATCAAATAAATGCAGCCTCGGTGAACAGAAGAGACTAGAAACATTAAAACACTTAGTGTACAGCAAACAGCATATAGCATATGATCTAATTAATTCTAATTAAACATGATCATTAACATCATCTCCAGTCGTACAGTATCAGAAAGTTCATATTTCATCTGTTATTGCTCAGAGATGAAAGCATGAGTTGACTTGAAGAGAGACTCTCAGAGCTCACGAGCGTGTCATTAGCCTTTAATTACAATCCTAATTAGCAGAAATGATTCTCGGTGATCTTGTTGGTACGGTAATGATTCTCATGTTCTTCCAGCAGAAGAACAGACACGTTCTCTGTCTAGTGTCTATACATCACTTCAGTGTTATTTAAACTTGGCCAACAGCTGCCAAAGCCCCGCCCCTTCCTTCTCATTAATATGCAAATGAGCAGTCTTCAGTGTGAATGGTGCGTGTTTGAAAAGTGAGTCTAAAGGATCTTTACAGAGCTGAGTTTGCTCAAACATGTAATGTAAGACAGAATTAAGTCTGCTCAGCTCGTATATTAAAGTATTCAATTCTAATTGCTGTAGAAATGCATGAATGTCGCCTCTAAAGACGTCTAAACGCACGCCGCTTCTGTGTAAATGTGGCATAAAAGTCTCCAAAGAAGCACATGAGAGAACGTGTTCAATAATTCATTGAT
>CM049874.1:32813592-32816092 GCA_027474115.1 Schizopygopsis malacanthus
CTCGGTGCGGCGCCTATAAAAGCTTCACTTGAGTGTAATAAAGCGTCTCTATCTCTCCGGATGGTGACCTCTGAACCCTGCCCCTCTCAGAGGTCACGGCCAGGTCAAGGAGACAGAGATGCTGTTTGGGTTTTTAACATTAATCCTGATTGTGTGAAATGTTATTTATACAGCACTGTATACAATACAGATTTATTATTTATTATACAGATTTTATATTTGTATTATATTAACAACAGTATAGTTCAGTTTGGAATATAACGCAGCTTTAAAAGAGACTTAATTATTATAAGTTTATTTTGTGGCAAGTGCTATTTTTGTATCATTCAGATACTATTTTATTGATATTTTAAATTAGCTATTTAAAATTTCATTTTAACATTTGAGTAATTTTATTTATTTTGTTTTTGTACATACATATACATATTGATATAGTGCTCATTCTTAATTAATTTAGTACATCATTAAAATAAATTAAAATGACAGCCCTGGAAAATAACTGAATTAAAATATATATTTAAAAAAAAAAAAAAATTACATTTTTATCATAAAAATACGTTACATAAATGTTAGCTGAAATGAAATAAAATTGAAAAAACTTTAAAAACGTAATTTATTTAAACTAATTTAATAATTTTGTTTACTAAAATAAATTAAACTAAATAAACTAATATTTATTAAATAAAAAGTATATATGTGTGTGTGTGTGTGTGTGTGTCAGTGTATATGTGTCTGTGCGTGTGTGTGTGTGTGTGTGTGTGCGCGCGCGTGCGCATGTGTGTGTGTGTTTGTGTGTGTGTGTTTGTGTGTGTGTGTGTGTGTGTGTGTGTGTGTGTGTGTGTGTGTGCGTGAGTGTGTGCGTGCGTGCGTGTGTGTGTGTGTGTGGGCATGTTTATGTGGTTTATGAGGACACAAATTTGTATAATGACATGGTATAACATAGGTATTACAAGGAGAAGGTGATTTATGAGGACATTTTCATTTTTAAAGTTTACAACCCGTCCCCATAATTTAAAATGCTTATAAATCATACAGAGTGATTCCCTCGGAAGCTTTGAGGCGGAGCTTTTGAGGGCCGGCACTTGGAGCGTCAGTAACTCAAGAAATGCACCGTCTCCTGTGAGGGCTAAGTTTAGGTGTAGGGTAGCAATCCAAGTTATTCTTAATGTAGGGCAATAGCACATACAGCTTGTACAGTATACTTCCAAATGTGTGCCTGAAAGACCAGAAAGTTAAGTGTGCGCCTATGGAGAGTCATTGAATCCGTAAACCATAAAAACCAACATGTGTGTGTGTGTGAGAAAGTGTGTATTAATTTACCAAATAATAAAGCAAGCGGATGTGTGTGTGAAACGCTGTGTGTGTGCGCCAGTGCGCATGTGTGTGTGAGTGAGTAAAATACCAGCATGGAAAGGGGCATTGATCCATGCAAGAAAGATAATCTGACCCGTATTGGAGAGATATATCATTAACCTCAGTCCAGTTTAAACGAGCAGTGAATCTGCTCTCAGCACTGGCTGCTGTGAGACAGGAATATTTTCAAAACAGAAAGCATAATATTAATAGAGATAATTGAGCTCTTTTGTCTGAAACAATTGATGATTTTAAACGCCTCTTTGGATGTAAACGAGTGTTTTTCTGGTTGTGTTGTGCAGCTCATTCACAAATCTCAGCTCTGTTTGTCAAGGATGTACAATAACTCATACGTGATTAAGTGCTTAACTGCTGCACTTTATTAAGACTGTGAGTAAATATATTAGCATTTCTATTGAGAAGAGATGTTTGCGCACCAGCAGGTAGCTCCCAATCCAGTAATTTGCGGATGATGTGGAAATATCAAATGATGTTCATAATATGCTTTCATCTATGTTTTAGAAACATGTGTGCTGCGTTTTAAAAGACGGAGTTATGGTATAGATCACTGAATCTTTGCACACACACACCGTCTACACATGAAACACACACACACGCATACACACAGACACACACACACACAGACACACACACACACACACAATTATGAATGTTCACACACACACACACACATTGAATGATGAAATGGTAAAGTTAGTGAGAAAATGGCTCTGTCTTATACACACACACGCATACATTTTCACGCGTCGACGGAGGTCTCGGTGTCCCGACATTGAATGGATTTATACTGCCTCCACACACACACGCATACACACACACACACACACACACACACACACACACACAGACCGCTGCTTCGTGTACACACACACACAATGGAAAATTGGATATCACACACATTTGGAGTACACACACACACACACGCATACACACACATACACACACACGCACACACACACACACACAGAAGATATACACACCAATAATGTAAGAGTCACACACACACACGCATACGGGCTTGACACACACACACACACACACACACACACACACACACACACACACACACACACACACATATGGTACGCATACACACACACACACACACACACACACACACACACAC
>CM049874.1:32821092-32823592 GCA_027474115.1 Schizopygopsis malacanthus
CTTGTTATGTAGATCGCTTTATCACTTTAATTTGAGGTTTGTTTATCTGTATAACCCAAACGAATGGGTTACAGCTCAATAAAACTTGGTGTTGTGATACCAATGCATAGAGGTCATAGTTAAATAAAATGCAATGTGATGCAACTCTTGAAATGAATCAACCCTGACATATGTATAGCATGAATATAAAGCAAATAGCCCAAACTCTCCAGATTATTCCTGAATCACTGTAAGTGTTCGGCATTAACGCGTTCTGCCCAGATCTGTGTGAGGATTAACACCCTAACACTGTGTAAGACACTGAACTACTACAGTCACACTATAGAGCTGTATTGAAGTCTTTATGGAGAGAAATCAGTCCCTTCATGTTTGGCAGACGTTGGGACACAGGTTTGAGTGTTTGTCATAGGAGACAGTGGTATTAAGTTGGTTTTATTTGGACTAATCTCTAGGGCCAGAAGGATAAACCCTTTGGATTAGCATGAGCTCTTTGCCAATGTGTTGTCCTGCTGTTTTGCCTCTTTTTCACATCTTTCCCTCCCAAATCATGACTCATTCTCATGGCTGAGAGCATCCACAATAATCCAGCTCGTGTGTAGATGTAAAGCGTGTTAAGTTGATAAGTTTGTGTTTCTGTCTGACTTGCTTATGTTTCCAAAGCTAAATAATTCAGGGTTTACCTGCCAGTCACATGATAGCATGACCTCAAGTGATGCAAAAGAAGAAATGTCGGCTAGAGATCAGGTGAAATGTTACCTACCTCGCACACCTTCGTTGGGAAACATGAGAAGTGAAATCAAACACCTGATGCCATTTTTTCCCCTCCTCACAACCGTCCTCTCTTCTTTCCTCACCCGTGCATGCATTCACTTAACATTAGGCTTTAGTGTATTTGCAAGGACTCGTCTGTTTGTCGTCTAATGGGTTGCTTCCACTGAAACACACTGCTATCTCTGCAGCATCTTCATGGCTGTTCGTGGCACCGTTCCTCCTCCGGATTACTACCCTTTTGATATCGCTCTATCGGCCCAGCCACCGGAAGATCTGCAGGGCTTTTATAGAGGAAACCAGCACATGCTGAGCAGATCAGGCTCGCATTATGGCCTGGCCACAGGAGGGGTCAGAACCGCTTGGGATCAAGGGCAAGCTAGAGCAACTACTCCTGGTCTTACGCACGGAGCTCTTCCTCCTCCTCCTCCTCCCTCGGCTCATGAGATCAGCCGCTTGTACAGGGATTCTCTAGCCATCAAGATGATCCCAGACAGCCAGCGTATTCGCAGTAGAGCCGCTTCACCGGCTTGCTACGGCATCGAGTCCAGCCTCGCTGGCCACTCTGTATACACCGACGTCAACGGCCTTCCGCTGAACTCTGGATCCACCTGCATAGTAGTGGACCCTATAGCTCCAATCATGGATGGGACTCGAGGAAACCCTATGTACGGTTCTGTATCAGCTCAAAGGATGCCTTACGACCCTGCTTACGATCCGGGCGCCGTCCATCACCCTCCGGGGGGCGTCACCGTCGACCCCAAGAGAAACGTGGATCCTAGTTTTCTAGCTCTCCTGCGTTCCGAGGGTCTGTCGGAAAGCACCATAACTCTTCTCCTACAGCAAGGGTTCGATTCTACCTCCATGCTTGCTATGATGGAAGACCACGACGTCCGCTCCGTCGCTCCCAACTTGGGCCAAACACGAGTGCTTTCTCGAGTGGTTCTCAATTGCAAGACGGGAGCAACCGGTGCTGCGATAATGCGAGGTCGTTCTAACAGCTTCACCCATCGCAATGATCTCTACATGCAGCCTCAGGGACTCGGCATGGATGGAAACCTCATTCAACAGCCTCCCAGCGCCATGCAATCCATGTCTCCTCGAATGGGAGAGTTTCTCGGTCGGCGGCCGAGCAGCGCTCCATCTCAGCATCTCCTCGAAACCGCGACGTATCCAGGGATTCGCTCGATCGGAGGTCTTCCATTCAGTCCGGGGGGTTACGCCACTCAAGCACGACCTTTGTACAACGCCCACACCGGCCTGGCCTTGTCTGCTCAACAACAACCTCTGACTACTCCAGGAGTGGCACCCAAGACCTTCTCCAGTACGTACAGCCCTATCGAGCTGATGAAGCGCCCTCCAAACCTTCCTCCTCTCTCTCCTTCTCATAGCCCGCACCACAGCCCTCAGTTACTGCGCAAGGGAGCCGCGGCGGTGGAGAGTGCCATCCTTCCGGCATCTTCATCCCTCCAGCATCAGAACCTTAACCCTAACAACAAGCAAACCCGCAGAACCGGACCTCCGGTCATTGTATCCACCATGGCTTCACCTGATACAAGTAACAACCTTATTTCTGTCTTTTCTGGCTGTCCCTTCATCTCTCTTGACTAGTTTTACCTTTACCTAGTTTCGGGTTTGTGCTTGTTGATGTAAGGCGTTGTTTATTCTTCGCTTCCGCTTCAAATGTACTCTACGTGTTCCTTGTTTTTAGTAATATGGATTAGTGCATGGA
>CM049874.1:32836092-32843592 GCA_027474115.1 Schizopygopsis malacanthus
AGGGACCAAATGTCCCCAAAGTATAGTAAAACTTGACGTTTTTGATATTGTGGGGACCGGCCTGTGGGAACAAATTATTAAAAATAGTAAATTATGTTTATTTGTAACTGTAAGAATGCAAACAGATTTTCTGTAAGGGGTAGGTTTAGGGTTAGGGGATAGAACATATATCAGTATAAGTTTGGTCAGTATAAGTATATATATCAGTTTGGTCAGTATAAAAGTAATAGAAGTCTATGGACAGTCCCCAAAACTCACAGAATCAAACGTGTGTGTGTGTGTGTGTTAGATGCGTCAGGGTGCGTTCCTGGTGAACACGGCTCGAGGAGGTCTGGTGGATGAGAAGGCTCTGACTCAAGCACTAAAGGAGGGCCGGATACGAGGAGCAGCTCTCGACGTCCACGAGACCGAACCCTTCAGGTGAAGCGCTTTCTCTGAGACATGCTGTTCAACACATTCAGTCTGTGCAGCCTCAACACTTACAGAGGAACTAAACACAGACGTTTGACTTGATATTTTAAATAGATTCTTCTGTATAATAATGTCTTATTTCAACATCTAAAAGGTGGGAATGCTATTCAAAGTAAATTAATTTGGGTTATATGTAAATGATGTCATTAAAAGTAGGTGGCTTTCATCTTAATTTTTTTGTAAGTTTTAGTAACTTTGTGGGCTTTTGTCTTTTATATATATATATAATTGCATTTTTAGTTTTAGTAATTTTAACATCTCAATGTAAATGTATTTAATTTAGTTAGATGACTAATTTATTTTATTTTAGTCTTAGTCATTTTAGCACTTCAGTTCAGTTTACAAGGTATAATTTTTATTTTTTTTTACTTAAAAGTTAATTGTTTTTAAGTTTTATATTTGTATCAAATATTTTATGAATTCATTTTAATTTAGGTTTATTATTTTCTTATGGGCTTTTGTAATTTTTATTAGATTTAAAAAAGATAATTACATTTATAGATATATACATAGATATAACATAGATTCACAAAGAAAACAGCTATTTTAAATTGTAATAATATTTTACATTTTTTTGATCAAATAAAAGCCTTGATGAGCAGAAGAGACTTTATTCAAAAACATCTAAATTATTCCACTGTGTGTGTGTGTGTGTCTGTGTGTGTGTGTGTGTGTGTGTGTGTGTGTGTGTGTGTGTGTGTGTGTGTCTCTCTGTCTGTGTGTGTGTGTGTGTCGGTGTGTGTGTCTGTCTGTCTGTCTGTGTCTGTCCGTGTGTGTGTGTGTGTGTGTGTGTGTCGGTGTGTGTGTGTGTGTCTCTCTGTCTGTGTGTGTGTGTGTCGGTGTGTGTGTCTGTCTGTCTGTCTGTGTCTGTCCGTGTGTGTGTGTGTGTGTGTGTGTGTGTGTGTGTGTGTGTGTGTGTGTCTGTCTGTCTGTGTCTGTCCGTGTGTGTGTGTGTATGTGTGTGTGTGTGTGTGTGTGTGTGTGGGTATGCGCGTGCGTGCGTGGGTGTCTGTGGGTGTCTGCGTGTCTGTGTGTGTGCCTGGGTGTGTGTGTCTCTGTGTGTGTGTGTGTGTGTGTGTGTGTGTGTGTGTGTGTGTGTGTGTGTGCGCGCGCACACGTGTGTGTGTGTGTGTGTGTGTGGGTCGGTGTGGGTCGGTGTGTGTGTGTCTGTGTGTGTGTGTCGGTGTGCGCGTGCGCGCGCGCGTGTGTGTGTGTGTGTGTCTGTGTGTGTGTGTGTGTGTGTGTGTCTGTGTGTGTGTGTGTGTGTGTGTGTGTGTGTGTGTGTGGTGTAGTTTTGCGCAGGGGCCTCTGAAAGACGCTCCTAACCTGATCTGTACGCCGCACACAGCCTGGTACAGCGAGCAGGCGTCTCTGGAGATGAGAGAAGCGGCTGCTACAGAGATACGCAGAGCTATCACAGGTACTCGTTAATCAATCGACCATCTGTCATTAACGAGCTGATCTGATGATTAAAACACTCTCTCTGTGTGTCTCAGGCCGGATTCCTGACAGTCTGAGGAACTGTGTCAATAAAGAGTTCTTCGTCTCATCGGGTTCCTGGGGTCTGATGGAGCAACAGGTTCATCCCGAGATCAACGGCGCCACCTACAGGTACAACCGCAATCATATTTAATGTTTATCAAGCTCATCATTCATTATTTGTGTGATTTTCATTCATTGTTTCACCACAATCCCAGTAACGTGAATAAGTAGCACTTAAGACCCCGTGAGCTCCGCCCCCACATAGACACATGACATGAGATTAACTCTGAGCCCCGCCCCATCTGCTTCTCTCACACAGCCAAGTCAACCAATCCATGCAGGTCATCACGACTGGCTCCGCCCCCCACGACAAAATCAATGCCTAAAGCGAGAGCAGGTAAAAGAATGACAGACGCCTGTCTCTCTATTTCATTTTTATTTTATATAGTTGCTATGGAACATTTCTAATTTTCCTTAAAAAAGCTTTATTTCAATGATCAAAAACAAGTTTTTATAGCTTCCAGTTGTCTTTAATAGTTGTAACACGGTTACACTACACATCATCCTGGCTGCCCATACGTGACCCCGGAGCACTAAACCAGTCATAACGGTACATTTTGTGAAATTGAGATGTATGCATCTGAAAGCTGAATAAATCATATTTCCATTGATGTATGGTTTGGACAATATTGGTAAATCTGGAATCTGATGGTGCCAAAAAAATCTAAATATTGATAAAATCATCTTCAAAGTAGTTCAAATGAAGTTCTTAGCAATGCATATTACTAACTTTGATATATTTACGGTAGGTAATATCTTCATGGAACATGATCTTAATATCTAATGATTTTTGGCATAAAATAAAAATGCATAATTTTGACTCATACAGTGTATTGTTGTCTAATATAGCTGTGCTGCTTATGACTGGTGCTCCAGGGACATATATATTCACACCCCTCTATCTCATGTGCGTGTCACGTGTCTGTATGGTGACCTTTGCCCTCTCCCGCAGGTTCCCGTCAGCTCTGGCCGGAGTGGGGTTGGAGGGTCTGGTTCCGGTGACCCAGACGCCGTCCCCAAACACGGAGAGAGCAGAGAGCATCTGAGCGAGCGATAGCACCTAAAGTTTTCCTTTTCACCGTTCCGGAGGAAGGGGATGTTTTCGGCGTCTCCTCCACAGAAACACAACACGCTGAATGGAGTTTGTTAGTTTGACGTGTTTCTCATCTAGAAACCATAGCCACGCCCACTCACGATGATTGACAGCTCAGCGCTCGGCTCTGATTGGCCAGGGCTCTCAGACTTCAGCTTGTCTTTGACTGTGATCTCTACGGTGCAGCTTCTGTCTCGTACCATGTTTCATATTCAATGTGTTTTGGGCTTCACGTCACTATATGACTCAGGAAAACCTCACGTTCATAAGCACACACATGCGTTCCTGTTTGGCTGGTTTAGAGTCTTTTATTTGCTTTGTTCATCTGAAGGTGTTTAATGGGGTTCAGAAACGGGAGCTCGTTTGTTTTATTGTGATGATTTGTATTTGTTTCTTGTATCCGGTGAACATCAAATAAAACATGCAGAACTCTTTCTCTGTTTTATGATTATTGCAGTATATGATTATGATTCTGAGGTCAGATATATCTCATGCTTTTGAAGATTACACTTGCTTCAGTATTGTCAGTTTGTTTTATTGAGAATCATTTTCAGCTTTATTTTTAAAAGTCATCAAACTAAAGATTATTGGAAGAGATAAATATTGAGATTTCATACGGTTTCAACAATGAATCATAATCCAAATCAAACGAAGCGAAGGAGAAAGTTCTGGTTGTTGGGGTTTATTTAATGTTTTATTTTTGTCCTCTTATGCTGTAAACAAGTATATATACAGTATATATGATCTTTTTCTGACGCAACATGCAGGTTTGTTTACAGTATAATTTGTTTAATATTGCAGTGGCATATTTTTTTATTTAATTTGTTTTATCCATGTGAACCAAATATTAATATTTAATGCAATTGTGTACTAATATTAAATATTTAAATTAATTTTGCTTTAAGTTTATTTATTTTCTTGGACCAAAAAAGCTATATCAGATTTTTTTTTTATTATTATTATTATTTTGTATTTCTATAATTGCGGTGCGGAGACCATAACCAGCCACTGCTAACTAAAGCGTTCAGTTCATCTTGCGCTGATATAAGCTGCTTCAGTCTGAAGATCATCAGCAGCCGCGTGTACAGTCCAGATGTCTGCGTTGATCATGTATTGTACTCTTTTACATTTTTAAATGGGAAAACCCCACAATTATTTAGATTAAGTATGAAATGTTTGCTTTAAATTTAAAGGTTTAAAAAACGTCAATGGTCTCACAGCTTTTGGACACTTCAGAATAATTCATACACATACAATGCAATGCCTACAAGTCTTTATTTTAAACCGCAACATTTACTGAACATCAAAACCAGTTTCAATGTATTACACTCATGAATGATGATCATGGCCAGAGTCAGAGAGTACAGGAGGAAGCTCACACACACGTATGCACGCACGCACACACACACACACACACACACGCAAAGAGAGACACACACACAGAGAGAGAGAGACACACACACACACACACACACACAGAGAGAGAGACACACACACACACACACACACACAGACACACACACACACACACACACACACACACACACAACACAGAGAGAGAGACACACACACACACACACACACACACAGAGAGAGAGACACACACACACACACACACACAAACACATAGAGACACACACACACACACACACACACACACACACACACACACACACACACACACACACACAGAGAGAGAGAGACACACACACACACACACACACACACACACACAGAAACACACACACAGATACACACACACACACACACACACACACACACAGAGACACACACACACACACACACACACACACAGAGAAACACACACACACAGAGACAGACACAGACACACACAGAGACACACACACACACACACACACACACAGACACACACACACACACACACACACACACACACACACACACACACACACACACACAGAGAGACACACACACACACACAGAGACACACACACACACACACACACACACACACACACACACACACACAGAGACACACACACACACACACACACACACACACACACACACACACACAGACACACACACACACACACACAGAGACACACACACACACACACACACACACACACACACACACACACACACACAGAGACACACACAGAGACACACACACACACACACACACACACACACACACACACACAGAGACACACACACACACACACACACACACACACACACACACACACACACACACACACACACACACACACACACACAACACACACACACACACACAGAGACACACACACAGACACACACACACACACACACACACACACACACACACACACACAGCAGTGGTTTAGAGGTCGCTCTCGCCGTGCAGCGCTGTAGAGAAGGCCGTGTAGTCCAGCGCTCCCGGGACTCCATCAGGTCCTTCATACGGAGGCATTCTGGAGATGCAGTACTCGGCCTGATCCGGAGGAAGCTCCCGGCGCAGCTCATCCACCAGAATATACGGCTGCACACACACCACAGATAGAGATACACCGTACGCTTCATTACCAATTACAGGAGGTATATGAATGTGCTTTACTTCCCTATAACGTGCACTTAAGATCTATGTATTAGCATATAAAAGCTCAATGCATTTGAGTAATAAACTTCACATGATGCATATTTGTCAGCTCAGATTTCTCTAATAGTACTAATAAACCGAATAACAAATACACAATGAATTATGGAAACCCTGAACTGCAACATGACAAAAAACTTTTTTCTCTCTTCAGAAAATTTTCATTCATCAGAAAAATAAAAATAAAATAAAAATGTTTTAAATCTCTTAAAAAAAAATTCTCTCCACATTTTTTTTCCTCATTAAAACCTTTCCTCTCTTCTTTTGTAACACTTTATTTCTCTTTTGAAACTTTTTTCTCTCTTAAAAAAACTAAAAATATTTTCTTTCCTCTTCAAAACATTTTCTTTCAAACACAGCAAAATGTGTTCGGGAGAGAGAGCAAAAATAAATACATACATAAATAAATCAAATTAGAAACAGAAAAAAATCTAAATTCTATGTTGGATTAAAGACACATTTTCTCTTCCCACCTTAAACTTTTTACACGTCGTGGTTCGGGATTTCTGAATATTATTGTGTATTTAAGACGTTGAGTTTATTAGTACTATTAGACTAATCTGAGCTGTTTGACTGACAAATATGCATCAAAAAAGTCTAAACCACTTGAATGATTGATATAATTCAAATCCATCAATCTTCAGCATTTCTGATTGTGTTCAGGTCCTATCTGACGCAGTCATAAGCAGCAATAGACAACAATACATTGTATGAGTCAAAATTATCATTTTTCTGTTATGCCAAAAATCATTAGATATTAAGATCATGTTCCATGAAGATATTACCAACCGTAAATATATCAAAACTTAATTATTGATTATTAATATGCATTGCTAAGAACATCTTTAAAGATGATTTTCTCAATATTTAGATTTTTTTTGCACCCTCAGATTCCAGATTTACAAATATTGTCCAAACCATACATCAATGGAAATATAATCACAAAATGTTCCCTGGTTTTGAATCTCACCTTATCCGCAGCCAGGATCCTGAAGGAGGCGATGACCTGCTCCGAAGTCTCCGTGTCTCCGGTCTCACGCGTCATGAAGTCCACGAACGACTGGAACAGCACCACACCGGAGCCGCTGGGATCCACCAGAGACATGATGCGAGTGAACTCGGCTTCCCCCTGCAGACAGAGAGAGAGAGAGAGATGTGTTCAAACCCAGCAGATCTGCCCAGAAACACTGCTGCAGCTGCTGCTCGTTTACCAGATCATAACCCATAGAGATCAGACAGGCCCTGAAATCCTCCGTCTGCATGCCGCCCTTCTTCTTCTGCAAGCAAACACACTTTCAGTAAACCATTGAGTGTAAAAGCTGAGTTCTCACTGCATTTCATCAGAAGCAAAATCGATTCAAAACTTCAAAAATCATCACTAATGAAAAGTATGTCTGCATGACGAGTGGATTAAATATAGAGCATGATACGACAGTACATAGAGTGAATACACAACATTGACTGAACTAGTTTAACATATGTACGTTCTGTTCTGCAGTTAGTTAGTACCTGTTTTAGTTTGTAGTGGTCAAAGTTAACCAGTTAACCCTTCAGTTAACTTTCCTTTGGTTAATCTGCAGCAACACACACAAATATAGCAGTTATTAGTCAGGATCAGTTAGCAGCGAGTTACAGGTTAAGTCTAGTCAGGGTTATCATAGTTAACTACATTTATAATTATTAAAAACATATATATATATATATATGTTAATAATCAAGTTAAACAACATTTCTTATTTTTATTTAGTTTAACTTAATATACTTAACTAAA
>CM049874.1:32853908-32948908 GCA_027474115.1 Schizopygopsis malacanthus
AAATTATTTTGTGATGCAAAGCTGAATTTACAGCAATCATTATTCCCAGTGTCACATGATCCTGCCGTCAGAAATCATTCTAATATGCTCATTTACTACTCAAATGTTTTTTTTATATCAATGTTGAAAACAGTTGTGCTGCTTAATATCTTTTGTGAAAACCATTATAACATTGTCTTTACTGTCACTTTGATCAATTTAATGAATCCTTGCTAAATACAAATATCACTATCTTTCAATATGTTTTACTGAGCACCTATTTTAGAACTGCAAAGTATATTGTTTTACTATCTTATATAATAATTACCAAAATACTGTAAGTTGCTGCTGTGGTATTGCAATTGTTATTAATAACATATATCACTAATTGTAAAGTTGACTAAATTACTCCTTCCCCTCTCCCTCTTTCATTAAATCTAGACAAATATTAATTCAAATATACAAATATTGATTGAATCTTCAGGAGTGCCTCATAGAAGTGGTTTTGACCATGCTAAAAAATGCTGAGAGTTTTTACTTATGATTACACAATTCATGAATTAAAGAATCTGAAATATAAATAATTTTAAATGAAATATATATTTGATATAAAGTGGAAATATTTTATATTGATAGGACTCAGCACAGCCATATTTAACTTTCAGGTCACATTCGCAGTACACATGTACAAATCAATTACTATGACAATGCTTGCTCAACTAGGCCACAAACGCCAAGAACACCCAAAAAACTTCAGATCTACTGAACTTCTAATCAGGCTGAACCTCGAACCGTAGAAAGGCAATAACAAAGCAATCAGGCTGAACTGAAAACATGGTAAATGTGTTTACCTACAAACACCACTCAATATCACGCAGATCAGGACAGACAGATTTATTGATTTATTGATTTATTGACAGATTGCGAGATTTATTCAGACCTGAGTGGCATTAAACTATGAAGTAATGAGTCCCTATACGCTCTCGGTGACCAGGCTTCTGAGGCGTGTACATATGTGCGAGGGTTAAGTCTATGAATACATTTACCTTTCTCTCAAAGATTTTCCCAGCTGACTCTGATATTCACATTTTTGGGGGGATTTAGTTTATATTTCTGAGATCCGTCCAATGAGCGGACACACAAGTGTCTCTTTGTACCTTTAAGCTATAAACAGAATCTTCAACAAATGAACCTTAACAAGATCCGGTGTTAGTTTACAGCTTCTCTTCAACAGGTTGAATATGATGTTATAAAACAGGTTTTAGGAGCAGAGGGAATTTTTCCGATTACACTCCAGGACTGTAGTCTAACCTTGAGTCAAAAATCGATAAAACTTTATACAGATGTATGAATAAATCTACAGTAAAAGTCTGTATAATGTAAATGGGTGGAAAATAGAGACGTTTGACATTTCTTAGAGAATTAAATTCACCAAAAACAAATGACAAAAACTGATTTTGCAAAACAAATCTTACACTCACTCCAACCCTAACTTACATGAAAATGGAAATCACATCTAAAATATCTGATATCTTACAACATCTCACAGCCATTAGAAATGTTTTTGCATTTGTTTGCTTTGGGAATGCAAATGAGGGAGAATGAAAATTGGTCGACCTCTAGATTTGGCTAAATCCCAAGGAGAAAACACAAGCAAGGATCTGAGTTTGGCAAACATCATCAACAACGTACAAAATTGTACTTTCTGCTGTATACAACTCCAGTCAATACACGGATGATTTAACTAGAGAATGACTGACAATAGAACAATGAGCGGTCACAACGTGCTCCAGAGCCCACTGATTTGCAACTAGGGTGGTTTCGCGTACACACTTTATGGACAGAAAATATGAAGTTCCTTTAAGATTAATGTCATCTAGTACAGCCAACTGGATGTGTTCCCACAAGCGGTAGTTCCCAATATAAGTTCACTGACCACCCAGTCAGTGGGGATTGAATCTGCAACCTTTCGGTCACCAGCCCAGCTATTTAACCAGCAAGCACCTCGCAAAATATGACCACGTTATTCAATAGTTAAGGCCAAAATACCGAAGTAACTACAATGAATAGCTTCGATAAAATTTGCACACCATCAAAAAGTTCAATTTGACACAAAAAGAGCGTCTTAATCTGTTTAAAGGAACTTGCATATTAATTAATTTTACAACAGTTCTGGTCCTTATTCTAATTTAGTCCATTTTGAGGCAATTTATGATCATTTGCATCACTCCATTCGACATTGTTCATTGAGTTTCAGAGAAGGGCATGGCTGAATTCATAAAACATTAGGCCAAATGTACCCAAATAACAACTTGCAGACAAAATTACGAAGTGTGTGTACTTCTGAAGGACACTTTACTATCTCGAGGCCAAAGAGAAATGTGAAAGCACTGATCACATGATGAATGCATTTCATTTATACTATTCTCATCGATACTATATAATGCACTTCTGTAACTGTTGAAAAGTAAGTTCTTTATTAAATGTAGTAGTACTTAGCATTTGATTTTGGACGTTGCAAGTGTTTTATTTTACTCGGAGTGGGTTTCTCTCACTAGAGAAACCCCGGAGCTGGAGCGGATTGATTATAGAATTGATATAGAATTATAGTTTGAGTGAGGAGAAAATCTCTATGGATCCGTTCCACATATACACACTGCTCCACGCCAGATTTTACATGCTTGATGAAATCAGAATCAGGAAGGCAGTTTCAAATTAAAAATGAAAGGCAGTTTGTTATAGAACTCACAAACTAAAAGCCCAAATTTAGTCTAGAATGTAAATTAATTTGATACGAATTACTTGTTCATTAAACTGTTGTATAAAATGTGCACTCATAAGTGTTGCCGTACTTAATTTGAGAAACAATAGCTTCTAGCTCGTATGATATAGCATAACGTTACATTAATAAATCTCAGAGATGAACTCACCTTTGCCATTTTGCCAAGCCGTGTACCAGGACAGACTGAGAAACGACGTGAAGAAAACAATCGCAGTGGCAACAGTTCCATGTCTGAGCCTCATCTCATTTCAGCGCCTCCCCGTGCAGCTGCCTCTGGTCCTCCTGATCCAGGCGTGCATAAGCGCTTCAGGGGAGCGGGCAGGAGGTGACGGGGGCCCGGGTCATCTGCTGTCTGCGCCGCGGTCCTCCTCCTCCTCCTCTCGGTCGCTGCTGGAGTCACGAGGCCGCCCAGCGGAACTGATGCATTTCCAGAGAAAGATGAGCAATACTCATGCCCACCGTTACTGGAAGAGACCATGAACAGATAAAAAAATTACACAAGGCACAGAAACCGAGATTAAATCATACTATTTTGGTTCCGTTTTTTTGCGCGGTTCGCACTGACTGCAACATAGTTAATCAGATAGCGGTTTAAATATGTATGCAACCTTATTTCTAAGGAAATGAATCACCAAGAGACATACAGAAATACTGCAGAGGATAATTAATTCAGGGGGAGGGCTGACTGGGTAAAATCAAACATTGAATAGTTTAAAAATTCGGAGCTGTGAAATAAACAGAGTTGACTACCTGTCGGAGGACCCCAAAATATATCAGACAGGCATGAGCAACAACCCCAAGTTAAACCCTTCTTACCTTTCAGCCTGTTATTGAACAGCGAACCGGCGCAGCTCGATCTCGTCAAAACTATCCAGTCAAAGAACGAGCAAAAACACGATTTCTGATGATCATTAAAATAGCTAATTTGACAGACTATCCTGCCAGAATCGTCCGCGGTGATGTGATCTCTCAATCAAGCTTTGTTAAAAATCACGCCTACAGAAAGCTACGATCACTCCGCCCAGAACTATGATTGGCTGGAGTTATCAGACTCCGTCTACCACTGACGTTGATTGGCTGGAGTCGGCGCGCGGCTCCTGTCTGCCACCGTACGGCGGACTGAACACATTGCACACTCTCTCAGTAAAATAAAGATCATTTTTGCATCGCCTTTCGCAATTCCGTTTAACTTATTGGAGTCAATAAATTCCGGCTGAAATACTATTCCGTTGTCCAAACCCCAGTTCAATGTGCAAGTATTCATCAACAAGCTCTCATTGTTATCATCAGTATCATAAAGTAGTCCTGACAGCAAACACTGGCATCTAACAATCCCTTAGAAAAACTGTTAATCTTAAAAAAATAAAATAAGCATGTGTCCTATTCTGTCCTAAACTCCTGAAACATTGGTGTCTCATATTTAACAGCAGTCGATGCAATTTATGAAAGGAATCAAATAAATCTGTATATGGGTGTGTGTGAAAAAAACTGATGCAAACCCCCTTTATTAACATTTTCATAAGTAACTGTAATTTAATTACACCTTTTTTATGAGTAACATTACAATTTCATTTATTTTGTAATTCAATTACGTAATTTATTTACATGTAATTACTCCCCAACACTGTTTGGAATAAGAGTAGTCCGTCATTAAATGATTTGTAATTCACATTTAAAGGAAAGTACAGAAATAGTTTACCACTGGGTGAAAGTGGCATAGGCCTAAGGATTTATTTACATTTTATGTGGTTTATTATTAATATTACTAGGAAAATTACATGCACACAAAGAAATTATGATGTTTCTCATTTTCTATATTGCTTTAAACCATACTGTTTGTTTGCTTTTGTATCGATGTAAAAGATATTCATATATATATTATATAATGTGAATGTACATTTCTCTTTAGTGCATAATACAAAAATAAATAATTTGCACTGAAAACACAGCTCACTCGAATTTGAGCAAAGGCTGGATATAGATTTTTATTAAAAAGGTTTTCCTATCACATCAATGTCTTATTTTCCCCATTATAGTAAATGTAAAAGCTTTCCAGTTTCCTAAGAGTACTTCTACTTATATAATTATACTAATTTGGGACAAAAAACTAAAATCATCTGCCATATTTACACGTGCATGTATGCCGTCTGAATACAGGCGCCGGAGGGAATGCACATTTAATGAATAATCGATTGGGTTTTCTGACCTTCACTGATAGCTTGTGGGCATAACCCTTTATTGTGTGCTAACATCTGTCATATATATTCATTTATTTCCCATAATCCTGATATTTGAATGAAGTGCCATTAAAGTACGAATCGCTGGTCTTTGTCTTTCATCTGGATTTAAAGTCCACTCCGCAGACTGAGCTCTTTCCTCGATCTATTTTCATTTATATGCTCTTCTCTTCTATTTCAACATTGTTCAGTAATTCAGTGCTACTTTCATTATTCTTCCTCACTGGTCACTCACATTGAAAGCTTTCTCTTTTCTCTTGTACGTCTCACAGAAACGTTTGGATTACAAGAACTCGTACAGCTGAAGATAAAACTGAAATCATTAAAATGAGATTGATTAATTATAACCCGTTACCGGTCCTGAACAGACCATTTTAATTGTACTTGAGTCAGATAGCACGATACATAAGACACTTTTTCTGAAGTCTCTTGGCAATACTATTTTAAGATGAATTATGTATTACATAATCACATCACTCCAATCAATGTTATTTGTTCTTCATTTACATCAAAAGACTAAATCACAAAACAGCAATGACTACTCTTTCCACACCATGTATTTTTGATATTTTTATTTGAATTGCGCAGCACATGTATATCATTGTGAAGAGGTAACGCAAGGCACAGATATTTGATTAAGGTGTCAATTACACTGTAATTGCGTAAGGTAGTGTAACATATGAGGTCATGTCCTGTACAGTAAGTCGCTGTTCTTAAGTATAAATGCAGACCTGAAACTGAACTTGAAAAACATCAGATGCCATAAATACCTATGATAAACTCTTTTGCACACATATTTCAGCTGTTAATGAAAAACAGTGACGTGGGTTTCAGAGAAAACTGAACCATTTAGTACATACCTTATCTTTGTGTACTAAAGTATGAAATGACATTCTTCGTGAAGGTTTGCGGTAGATTTATTTAGTATGAGTGATTTGTTTATTTATAATGCATGAATAGCTTTCCTTTCAATACAGTGTCTACATGTGATAAAGATCTGCAACCTTAAGTAACTGTGGAATTGTTTTATAGATAATGTTAGGCATCCTTGAACATATCTTATACATTCAATAAATCCTCAGGAATATGTTCAGAGGCACTGAACCGGCATCATAGCCAGAAAAAAACACTAGTTGAAAGTAGTTCTGTACACAATCAGGTCACTTCTGCTTGTACCGTTCTCTCTACAGGACCAGGATGTTGCTCTTCTTCCTCAGAAAGGTGTCGCTTTGAAATACTCCTCGAGAGGAATGACAGAGACTCCTCCGACCCAGTCCTGCAGCCAAACCTGCTGCAAAACCAGCTTCATGAAAAACCAATCATGTCCAGGGGGCCACTTCTTCATGACAGGATGCCTAAACAAAGCACACGCCAACATTGACATAGCAATACATTTCAGCTATAAGTATATGCACATTTTAGTTGCCTCAAATACAAAAAGCAGCATATAAATAGAGAACAGCCTAGAAAATAATATTAAGCAAACATCGCTAACCAACGCAATGAACGAACAAAGACCTTATGATCAACATTAAAACTATGAAGTGTGTTTAGCTGCGGTCACTGAAATGTAAATGTGTGCATGATTTATAATTTGCATAACTACCTGGAGAACACAGCCTCTTTGGCAAAGTCAAGCTCTTCTGGTCCCACCTCCACCATTTTCCCAGTCAAAGTGAGTCTAGCACACCTGGGGTCCTCAGGGTCATAAACCTGCTTCCTGTCACAGGACAACGGAGTCAGAAGACAACATGCTTAAATGATCTCTGTCAAGGATGTGTTTTGTTTTGATATGTAAACATGAATTACATGTAAAAAGCTTCTCACTCCAGTTGTTTCAGAGACATACCTGCAGAAATCTCCCTCTGCCTCGGAGAACGTTAAGGAGGCAAAAGGGAAGCTGCGGAGATCCGTTACGGAGTTGTCCATCGGTGTCACGTAAAAATAAGGAACGCCAGTGCTGTTGTCAGCTGGACCGTCGCTTACCGAGAAAATGTTTCCGAAAGGAAGTCCTTTAATCTAGAAAGATGATGGGAAAGAAAACAGCCTACATTAGAGACATTTCACGTGTGCCTGTCATAAAACAAAACATGTTGATGTACTTAATTAGTGATAATGATTGGCTGAATGTATTATAATTTATTACTTAAGATTGTAATACACTTAATACAGTGGTTCTTCTCAACCTTTGTCTGCAACAACATTACAATGACTTCTTTAAGTCCTGCATGATTGACTGCATAAGGATTTTTTTCAAAGCATTTTATTCACTATTTCTACCTGATAAAGTATTTTTAGAGTTTGGAATAACTATAAAGTATTTTTTGAGTTTGGCATAACTATTTTTTTTTGTTAATTTGTAACAAAAATCCAGTGGTTTATGATTTGATAATTTACACACTTTCCCAGGTGTAGAAATTGTTAAAATTAGGCAACCTTACATATTATTCAGATTTTACAAGAAAGCAAGAACCTGTCGCCAACTGTATAAACATAAGTACTATGATATTATTACAAACTAGTTTGACTAACTAGTAGTTAACCAAGTGGCTATCAATCTTACTTTTAGAATTCAAATTAGACCAATATAATTATGTAAATGACTTTAAAAAGTTATGACTAGAAAAAATGAGATGAGAAACTTTTAAGACTAGACTAAGCTCTCTATGCAGCCAGCCACTGGATCTTCAACGAAAATATCAGTTGTTGAAGAAGTTCATTAAAATGAATATCTTGATTGATTTTTGTTGCTTATTTGAAATAATTGAAATCATCTTGAGGTCCTTCCCTCTGGTGGGCCCCTTTGTTGAGAACCACTGATTTAACAGTTAACTGAATAAATAAAATCTAAAGTAGATTAAATCCAGGCTAGTTAATAAAGCCCACCTGCTCCTGTGTGGAGATGGTAGCCAGGTGACCCCAGTCGCTGTAGTGCGCCATGTATCGCGCGACTCTCGCCGTCTCCTCGTGCGGTGGAGGCGCTGCGACGCTCGGCACCTTCAGCTCCTCCATCCGGTACGAAAACACACGGGACGCGGAGGACACGTCCTCGCTTTTCGATATCTGCTCGGGTTTCTTCTCTGAAGCGTCCCGGTACACAGAGGACGGATAGGCTGGTTTCCAGATCCCGATATTATCGACGAGCACCGCGGGCGCCTCGTCGGAGTGCGTGTCCAGCTCTTCCTCCGCCGCATCACCGGCGACAGCCCACGACACCGCGCCCCGGATCGTGTAACTCTCGCCGACACACAGCAGCGTCGTCAATACAGAGACCAGATGAAGCAGCAGCATGATGTTCGCGTTCACTCGCGCTGCGACCTTTCAAGCGGCATGTTTGTTTCGCAACTAATGGCGCCGCGCGGCGTTACGTGATGATGAGGGCTTGCTGCGTCTGAAACCGCGGCACCTGCTGGACCGCCTGAGAACCGCAGCGGGTGACCTTCATCTCTGCTGTTTGATTTCCCCGCTGTACTGGACAGGCTGTACGAATAGTTTCCACAACAACACTGGGGTCATTTGATCTTCTTATGAGGTTAATGTTTCAATCAAATGTACATAAACATGTACATAGTCAATATTCATAACACAATAAAACAAATATAGGTCAGATAGAATAAAAAATGGATTTTAGTTTTGTTTTGATTGTATTCTGCCAATACCAAAATTACCATGGTATCAATAATTTGTCAGTTTGTCTTACCAAATGGGGTATTTTTATGGTGGCATAATTTTGGGATAATTATTTCATTTGTAATGAAATGAAATTAAATAATTACTGCGGTAATTTGGCATACAATATTTTTTTTAATAGGTAACATGAAAAATAAAGAAAACATTTATTCTTTTAATACAAGTTTTTAATACAATTTATTGTATTCAGTTATGAAAATTTGCCATTCCAAATGAAGTATATATATATATATGATAGTAACACTAGAATAAAATTACAATTGCAATTATTTTTATATTGAATAGAAAATAATATCTAAAGTTGGCTAATTTGCCCTTCAAAATGTGGTAATTTGTTTGTTTGTTTGTTTTTTAAAATCAAATTAAACTGATTGTTACTTACATTGTGTAAGTACATCAAAATTAATTTCTACTTTCAAACAATATTTATTGTTGTTGTGTTATTGATATTTTATATTCATGATTAATTATAAATCACATGTCCTAGATTTAGTAAGATAAATTTATTGGTGGAGGAAGTTGAGTTGATATTTTCAAAAGCAAGCTCCATGTAATTTAAAATACATAATTTAACATTTAACAGAAATCTTCAAATCTAAAAGGTGTCAGAAAATCAACAGGTGATATAATGTCAAAATACATATCAATTATTGGATGGAATTCATGCAAATAAATACAATTTGTCATTGGAAAGGAAATAATCGTATTAATCATTTTCACATGAAAAGAATGATACAATGTGTTGAACCTGAGAAACATATTAAATATAGCAACATATTACACGGGAGTCCGTTATTGTTTTTGTGTGTCTGCAGACTGCAGGAAAACACATGATGCCATCAAGATCTCACACAGGGTGCTTTTGATGGAGTCTAAACCTGAATGAGTTTCCCTTCCACCTCGGATCTACTTCCTCACTCGGTTCTGTGGTGCATTTAAATACATCACCAGCAGCTGTTAGCCAGTGCTGCAAGAGAACATGACTTTAAGCTCACGATATTAACTCTTGTGTTTCGGTGGTAGTTATCTGCTGTCATACATTCATACTTCACATCATGGAGAGAACGTAAGCAGCTCACGTGAGGTTTTAGAAGACAAACACTATTAGGAGGTTTACTGATTGATGCATGTGCAACTTTCCCTCAATAATATACATAATCAATAGTGGTTCACTTCCAGAACACACTGCTTTAACATCAAGTCTACTGAAGTTCACATGAAGCTGTCAAGGAATTTTCCTTTATGGACAGTAATCAAACAGTGAGACATAGATTCAGATGTATGTATTATATGTTTTCTTCTCGTAGTTAGATAAGCATTCTTTGTGTGATGATTTACTATGATTGAGAAGTGATAGAGGTAAGGAAACGCAGATGGTCAAGGGGGCATTTGCCTCCCTTTTCCGTATAACCATTAATCGGTAAACAAACTGGTATCTTTCCCTCTAGAGGAGGGAAGGAGGAGGCCTTGGAAGGAAAGGACTATAAAACAGACCGAAACTGCTTTCCCTTAGCGCTCTCTTGCTCACTTGCTACTTCTTATCTCTGGCTCTCTGGCTCTCTTCTTATCTATCTCTCTCTCTCTATCTCTCTCTGTCTTCCCTCACTGACTTAGCTCATGTGTATTATTTGTGACGAGGAGATCTTCTCTTGCAAGATAATAAACACTTTATTATTATAATATGGACTCAAGAGTTGTCTCTTACTCAGTGAGATGTTTGTTAGAAAGAAAATTGCCACAACAGTTTGGTGTCAGAAGTGGGATTCCTTGGACGTGACTTCTGGACCTGACAGCGGACGGAGGCTGATCACCTTGGAGCTGAAAAGTTCCAACCCTACCTCGCAAAAAAGATTGAGAGACGAGGGACCGTTCCGCTGTTGGGGCCGGAGGGATCGACCACTGGAATCAAAAAGAACCCAGGTGGCACAAAACGACATCTCTGGTAAGAAACAATTAAATTCAATTTAATTAGGGTGAAATTCAGTTTAAAGAGTGAAATTGAACCATATTGGCTGGAAATTGTTTCTGTGGTACAGTAATCTGAGCACGAACGTTCAGATTAGGTAACCTGAGATTAATTTGAGATCTGTACGGATCAAGAGGGTTTCAAACAGGTACCGAGGTTAATTGGGGTTAGGAAAAATCGAAAGATTTTGATAAATCACAATTAAGAGGGCACTAATAGTGCAACCCGACCCGATTGCGGGATAAGAGAAAATCGGATCTGCTGGAGACGTCTAGCAGATTAAAAGAGACGCGCGTGAGTAAATCCACGGGAAAGCAGAAGACAGCCAGTATGGGGATATCTCAGAGCAAGTTTGTGAAATATGATACACCGGTGTACTACCAAATTAAAAAATGTATTATGGTCAGAAATGTATGCAAGATATTGAAAAATTAATCAAGCATCATGATTTTCCCGAAGAGGGAACATTGAGTCTCACAAAACTGAAAGTGGTTTCAACAACCAGGTTGTTGTTGCAAATGTGTTAAACATGTATGTTCAAAATGAGAACAAACAGTAGATTGTTGGCTAAAGGAAGTAGATGGTTGGCTCAAGGAAGTAGATAGGAAGAAAAAAAAAAAAAAAAAAAAAAGCAGGTGCAGAAAGTTAGCAGAAAGGGAAAAAAAGCAAGTGCAGAAAGTTAGCAGGAAGGAAAAATGAAAAGTGTGAAAGTCTATTTGTATGTGTCTGCACGACCAGAACCGAATGACCCACAGTATGTTTGTGTTTCCCACATGAAAATACGGTGAGGCCGGCACCGCCAAAACACCCATCTACCCAATAGCCCAGCTGGGTGCATTGAAATTCGCCCCGACCTCGACTGTTTCTCCGTCCAAGACAACCGCAGCGCGAGACGCTGAATGAACAAGCACGAGCAGCGCGAGTGACAGAGGGGGAGACAGACGCAGCTGGCTGTTGTACAGATTAAAGCAGCACGAGCATTAAAGCAGGTGAACATGACTTTTCTGGCTGCACGGAGTGCAGGTTGTCCAAGAACCATGGACACTGGGCACAGGATTGTCCAGAGGCGCGTAAGGCGGATTGAAACGAGAGGAACGGAGAACAGGAGAGGAGAGGGCGGGTGACAGGCATTCAGCAAGCTACGAAAAAGGGAAGTAAAAATTTATTGACACACACACACAACACGCTCACATACACTGATTCAAATACCGCTCTCTGCAATGAAGTAAAAGCTTGCAAACCCTTTTATGTGTGAGTGTGTGGAAGTTTTGAATAATGCTACCTGCAATGAAGACATGCTTGCAAATCCTTTATGTGTGAGTGTTGAAGTTTTGAATAAGGCTATCTGCAATGAAGACATGCTTGCAAACCGTTAAATGTGTGACTGTTGAAGTTTTGAATAATGTTAGTTGACTGATGAATGTCTGAGAATGTACAAAAGTTTAGGTTTTAAGGCTACAGAGATATCCCATGTTAGTTAACGGGACAATGATAGACTTTATGGTTGATTGTGAACCAAGAATGACGGATTTAGTGGTTGAAAGCACTTGAAGTCAGGGCATTAATTTCAGAAAACTATACTGTGCCGTTGAAATGTGAGACGGAGGGGGGGCAGGGCATTGAAACATGCGTTGTTGTGCTCTGAAACCTGTCCGGTTCCGTTAATGGCCAGGGATCTAATGTGTAAATTAAATCTGAAACTCACTGCTGGCCCGTTTGGGATAGTTATAGAAGAACAGCAGATGAGTTGTGCAAAATTTGAGCCCACAGTGGGCATACGAGTGGCAGACAAAAGATTCTGATTGGGCACAAAAGATTTTGAAATTGGCAAAGATCGAACAGTATCAGTATCAGTATCAATGAATTGCATTCATTGATATATGCATATATCAATATGAGGAAGAGTGGATTAACGGGGCAGAAAATGTTTTTGACAAGGTTTGATCTTTCAGCTTGCCTGTCAGAAAAACAAATGCAGCTGTATTTGATAACAGAGGACGCTGCGCTCCACTTATCAGTAATCAAGGCCACCGAGCAGAAATGGGAAGAAATAGGCCTGTTTGTGAGAAAATGTCTTTCTGCCACAGATTGGATTGAAAAACCAAACGGGCAGAAACACAGTAGAAATGCAGGTGTTTTTAATGGAGAAACATGAGCACGGATCTATTTCTGCCACAGACATTCATCCTGTCCTGGCAGAAATACCTCCAAAATTGTGGGCAAAACACAAATATGATGTTGGGTTGATTAAAGGTTGTGAACCAGTTGTAATCACTCCAAAGTCTGATTACAGGCTATGTCCATCGCAATGTCCCCTGAAGAAAGAGGCATTGAGAGGGATACAGCCGGTTTTTGAGTCTCTCCTGAAGGAGAGAGTAATAATTCCCTGTCATGATTCTCCAGTGCGAACTCCTATTTTCCCCGTAAAGAAAATAACATCTAACACAAGTGAACCAGTCACGTGGCGATTTGTGCAGGATCTGCAGGCTGTAAACTCAGCCGTTATTGCAAGAGCTGCCCGCGTACCTAATCCATACACAATTTTGTCACAAATTCCGCAAAATGCAATGTATTTCACTGTGGTTGATTTGGCCAACGCTTTCTTTAGCGTCCCAGTGGAAGAAAAAAGTCAGTTTTGGTTCGCGTTTGATTTTGACAACAAAGGGTACACGTTTACCAGGTTGTGTCAGACCTATTGTGAGTCTCCGACGATTTACAATGAAGCGCTCAGACGGAGCCTTGAACCATTAACTCTATAGAGCGGAACGGCGCTATTGCAGTATATAGATTATTTATTGATTTGTGCACGAGATGAGGTTACGTGCGTGGCTGACAATGTAACTCTCTTGAACCATCTGGCGAGAGAGGGTCACAAGGTCAGTCTGACAAAGCTTCAGTTCGTGAGACAGGAGATAACATTTTTTTTTGGGTCACACTAACACCAAACAGTAAGGCTATCTCTGAGAAACGGATAAAAGCTATCAAAGATGTACCAAGACCTTTAACAAAGACAATTGTTATCATTCTTGGGAATGTGTGCATATTGTCGAACGTTTATTCCAAATTATGCACTTCTTGAAAAGCCCTTGAGAGCCCTGACAACAGGGAAAGGGCTGAGGTCATGTGACAAGATTGAAAGGTTTTTTTTTTTTTTTTTTTTTACACAGATGGTAGACGCAGTCTCCATGATTTTGCAAGAGCAGAGAACATCACATTTATCAACAGCCCGATGGCTGAGGTATTACACGATTTTGCTTGACATGCCAAATGTAACGGTGAAAAGATACACCACTGTTGTCTATCAGCAGGAACAGGTGTGTACACCACGTCCAGACCTGTTGGACACACCTTTAGAAAACTGTGACAATGTCCTCTTTGTGGATGGATCGGCGTCCAAAGATCCACAAACAGGCTTGAATAAGGTTGGTTTCGCGGTGACCACTGAATTTGAAGTCGTAAAGTCTGGCAAATTGCCATCAAATTATTCGGCTCAGGCAGCTGAATTGGTTGCTCTGACAGAGGCGTGTAATCTTATGGCAGACAAGTGTGTGACAATTTACACAGACTCGCGTTATGCTTTTGGGGTCACGCATAGACTTTGGCGCGTTTTGGAAGCACAGAAATTTTTTGAAGTCGGATGGACATCCGATATTAAACACATTGCTTGTGGCTAAGCTTTTGGAGGCCATTCTTTTACCAGACAAGGTCGCGATCTGTAAATGCGCAGCGCACACTAACGATAAAAGGTTTATCTCCACAGGAAACGTGAGAGCAGACGTGGCAGCGAAGGCCGCGGCAGCACAGGAGACAAAAGAAACAACGTGTGCTTTGGTATCTGTGACTAACCCTGATATTTCCCCTTGTTTACAGAGTATGCTGACTTTTTTCCACAGGAGCAGAAAAAACAACAATGGAGGTCGTCTGGCTGCAGTCTCCGGGGGGGTGTATGGATGAGTGTTGATGACATTCCTTGTTTGCCCAAACACTTCTTTCAGCATTATGCTAAGTTGACACATGGGTTGGATCATGTGTCAAAAGCGGGTATGATAATGCAGATGAGGAAATTATGGTTTACAAAGGGGTTACAGTGTTTGCTGAAATTCTTTGCAAAAGATGTGTCACTTGTAAACACACACAATGAGGCTAGGGGAATAAAAACACCCTTGGCATCTCAACCAGCACCGGCAGGCCACCATTCATGGGCATAGAGGGGGGGTAAACAAAGGCTGCCATCAACGGATGTGTGTGAAAATGACATGTTGAATTACTGCAAAGAAGTGTCTTGTCTGTTGTCAAATATTTCTGTGCAGGTAAGAGCTGCCCAAGGGAAGGTTGCTGAGAGATTCCTGCACGAGGTCAGACCTGGCGATTTCGTGGTGATTCGTGATCACAGGAGAAAGAGCTGGAGATCAAAAAAAGGTGGCTAGGGCCTTACCAGGTGCTTCTGGTGACGCACACGGCGGTGAAGGTCGCAGAGAGGGCTACGTGGGTTCACGTTAACCATGAAGGAGGGTGCCGCCCATTGCGGAGGCGGAGCAATTGCTGGAGGAGGTTCAACGCGAATGTCAATAAATGCTAAGATCCAGTTTGAAAAGCCCTTGCATTGCAGCTGTGTGTTTAGGCGGAACCAGATATCAGCAGCAAGGAGGAGACAACGTTGATTGCGCAACCGGCGTACGGGTGGACACTGCAATCAACAGAACAGATAAGACTCTTAGTGTTTCGAAAACAGTACTTTCTCACATTCTTTGGTCATAACAGCATCTTTTGATAAAGAGTAACTGAGAGAACGGAGCGTCCTAGACCGTGGCACCCATTCAGAGTAACAGGAATGTGTGGCCTGCATAAAACCACATGTATAATGACTTTGTTGTCAGTGACAATTTGCTTGGTAATACTACATTTCATAACAGGTCTGAAGGTGTTACCAACAGGAGATCAGACCAACAATATGATGACACAAGTAGCGGAAGTTACAGTGAAATGTGTTAATTGAGTTATGATGTTTCTATTTTCTTCTTAAGAATGATTGAAATGTAAAGAAGGTTAAAAGCAGCAGTTATCCGTGTACAAGAGGACGTACAAGGAGAGGGGTTGAAACTGAGGGATTTTCTACATACTTTTAATATTTACATTTTATATTACAGGAGTAACTCAACAGTGATAAATTGATATGTTTATTTCCTACTTTGAACTATACTTTTCCTTATTTATACTATTGTGACTGAGGGTTCGGTTTAGGCCGAGGGTGCAACAGCAGTGCCTGTCCATTCAGCCCGGCGATAGAATGAAATCTTTACTGTGCTTGCTAAACATTTACAGCCTAAGCATTTTTCAAATTTTCAAAAAACTTACTTCACAGGTTCAAGAAGAGTGATCATTTATGTGAAAATCAGAGATGAAGAGTATAAGTGTGATGTAATGGCTTGAACTTGTATTTATTATTATTTTTACTATTATTATTACAATGTTTGATTAATCAGTTATCAGAGAATGATAAACAGAGAGGAATTGTCAAGGAATTTTCCTTTATGGACAGTAATCAAACAGTGAGACATAGATTCAGATGTATGTATTATATGTTTTCTTCTCGTAGTTAGATAAGCATTCTTTGTGTGATGATTTACTATGATTGAGAAGTGATAGAGGTAAGGAAACGCAGATGGTCAAGGGGGCATTTGCCTCCCTTTTCCGTATAACCATTAATCGGTAAACAAACTGGTATCTTTCCCTCTAGAGGAGGGAAGGAGGAGGCCTTGGAAGGAAAGGACTATAAAACAGACCGAAACTGCTTTCCCTTAGCGCTCTCTTGCTCACTTGCTACTTCTTATCTCTGGCTCTCTGGCTCTCTTCTTATCTATCTCTCTCTCTCTATCTCTCTCTGTCTTCCCTCACTGACTTAGCTCATGTGTATTATTTGTGACGAGGAGATCTTCTCTTGCAAGATAATAAACACTTTATTATTATAATATGGACTCAAGAGTTGTCTCTTACTCAGTGAGATGTTTGTTAGAAAGAAAATTGCCACAACAAAGCAAACCTCTGAGTGCATGGATGCAACTTCAGGAAACACTAGCATGAAAACGCCCTCAGATCCTCCAACCCTGAATATTTATTTCTTGCACTTGTAAACTCTTCCTCCGTGTCTCTAGTCCATAGTCTTATCACTCCATGCCAGGGATTTCCTCTTGGCCAGCTCCATCCAGGATGGTTGGGCGGTGTCACGGACAGACTGCAGAGGAGATGATGATGATGGTGATGAAGGTGGCACTGATTTCTGCTGTCCTTTATCCTCTCTGTCTGCTGACCTCATGGGAACAGGAGAGACTGATGCTTCTAGGAATATAGATGGTGTATATGAGCATATGCTTCAAATGTAGCTTTCATGTAAAACTGATATTGTGTCACCCACTTACGCATTGATAAACTCGAGTCGGATCCTGTGCCTGAGATCGGTCTGAGAGGAGCTGCAGATTGAGATGTGGTTTGGGACTCTTCTGTGGATTTCAGCTCACCTGTCTATAATAATCAGTAAAGAGGAAATCTGAAACAACTGACAAAGCAAAACACCACAAACAGAACATACTGTAGTAGATATTATGAGTGAATACACTGTAAACAAATCTAAAGTTGAGAAAACGTAAAGGTTCAGGCAACCAGTTTCAGGAGATTTTTAAGTTGATTTTTTTAAGTGTAGTACACGTGTCCCCTCCATAAAGAGTCCTTTATTTTAATTTAGAAATGTATGATTCATATTTAATATTCAATTAAACCTCAAAAGTCAGCATGGCTTACACATGTCCAAGGGATAAGACAATTTCTGAGTTCAAAATAAACAGTTTGAACTCTAGTGACATAATGTGGTATTTTTTTCTTGTTAAAATTTTATTTATTTTTTTCCTATGGTAATGATCAAAGTCTTTAGATCTCTCTGGATTATGAGTTTCTTATTTTGTGATTTTTCATTAGCAGATATTTGAATGTATTATGATATTAACTGTCCTAACTATACTGTTCAAATGTTTGGGATCATTAAGATTTTTTTGGGCAGAAAAATGAACACACTTCTCAGACTGACACGGAAGAAGAAATTGTGGAATAAAGTCATTGTTTTAGTAATCTTTGAGCACAAAAACTATTCTCGTAGCTTTATAATATTACGATTGAACCACTGATGTCACGTGGACTATTTTAATGATGTCCTACTACCTTGCTACCAAGTTCAGTCATTTGAAATAACATTAAAAAAATCTAATTTTTCAGTTAAGTCAAACACTAATTATTATTATAATTTTCTCTGATCTAACAGCAAACCAATGTTGTATGACAGCTACCTGCATCAGTGTTAGCATGTGTTATTTGTGTTAACTTTTCACCAACATCCAAGTAATAAAAGTAAAAACATAACATGACAAATGTGATGTTATTGGAATTTAAAATAATCAAAATAACAAACAAACGTTATATTACGGGCATGGATGCATGTTTAATTCTATCATGTGACCCCCACATGTATTTACCCTAAATTAATTTGTCTTGACAAAAATGTGTTTCCAAACTAATTTTTCACGACAAGTATTGAAATAAAATTTGTGTGCTAAAGTTAAAAAAAAAAAAATTATTGGCACTTCTGTCATTAATTTGATTGATAATTAGCATTTCCATCTGCTAAATCAGTAAACATTGTTTTGCAAGACACAGATGGAAACTTGACTAGTGTGAACAATCACACTCATTTTCTGAGGCCGAAGTAAGTGTCCTCTCTCTGGTTTGTATGTGACTGAATAAACGGTGTGTTTGGAGATTACATAAGCAATGATACCTTGGTTGCAGCAGTTGTTTGGTTCTCCCAGCGCTGTAAGAGCGAGGTCTTGTTTCCTGCTGCCCACACCGGTCTGCCATCTTCAGGCCCGGTCTCCTTCTCCTGAGATGCAGACGCCCAGTCAGCTTTCCCTGAGATTACACTGGGCTCTCCCCCCTCATTCTGAGGCTGATCCTTTGAGACCGTATCGGCAGAGTGTAGGAACGTTAACTTTGGGCTTGACGACAGATGTGGGTAACCTGGGGGTGCTGTGGGACGAAGTATAGCTTGTGTGGGGGTCTGTGATGCTGCTCGCAGTGGTGATGATGTCTGTGGTGCCAATGCTTGTGATGGTTTTGCTGTGTTTACAGCAGTGGATTGCACATTCGATGTAACTGTAGACTGGGTTGGTTTTGTTGTCGAACTATACACTTGAGTCTTGGACTGAAACTGGACTTCTCTGGTACAGTCAATCTGAGTCTGATTTGAATTTGCTGAAGGTTGGTTTGTTGTTGTTCTAGTCTGAGTTTGCATCAACTGAGCGGCACATTGTGTGGATCCTCCAGAATGCTGTGCAGATGGCAGTGGTTTTGTTTCTGTAGGTCTCAAAAGAGGTTGTGTAGTCGTCGACTGGCTTGAAATGTTCTGTGTGATTCTTGGATTGGCTTGTGAAGTGGTTGTTTGGGTTTGTGTTGTGGTCAAGGTTGTTGGTCGTGATTGCAAGCTAGGAAACTCAGGCAGTCTACTGGTAAAGAGCTGTTGGAGACTTCTGGTCTTCTCTCTGGCCATCTCCATCCAGGACACCTCTGAAGCTGTAGATTTTGGAGCGTTCTCCTGAGAGGATACCGCTGTAATCTCTTCTACAGGCAAGTCTGTACCTTCTTTCCCTAGTGAAGGTACAGTCTTAGTGGATTTGCTGGCTAATGATGAGGGCTGAGGAGGTTCTGAAAATGCAGAATATTTTTTTATCAAAATACCATTAATCTTATTTGGCCCAAAACCACATATTTGCACAGAAAGAGGTGGGTAACCATCATGGGTAAAATGTGAAATCAGTTATGACTTAAATCAGAAGTGGTAAATAGGTGTGCTCTTGTATATTTGCTACTAAAAGTGCAGCCATATGTACCATTGCTCTGAGAAATTTCAAGGCATGTTCAAGAGTTTCGTGTAAGGATATCAAAGTTCCCCACGCAGATTTCACGTGAAGTCACATGCTGACCAATAGAAAGCTGTGACTTCTCTGTGAGCTGTGCAATACTATTGATAATGGAAAGGACCATTTTTTATCACAAAAGTTTGCTAATGTGCATGCATCTTGTAAGTTATTGTAGCACCATTTTTTTGTTTAGTAGTGCTGTAAAAAAATAGACAAATTAGTGAACTATAACAGCGCGTTAAGCCTTTATAAAAATGAGCCATGGAAAAAAACCATGGTTATTTTATTTAAACCATGGTTACCACACATTACCCATGGTTTTGCTACACTAACCATAGTTTAACAATGGTATTTGTAGTAAAACTGTGGTTCTATCATGACAACTCTCGGGAGATTTTAGCATGGTAATGATATGACAATGTAAATGTATTTGGTCTTGGGGGAATAGATTTTGAATTGAATTGCTGCTGCTGTTGGTTATTGCTGTAATTGTAGATTATCGCTGCTGCTGCAAGCAACTGCAGGAATTGCTACTGCCAATACATACACAGATACGGTGCTGTGAGTATTTCAGACATACTGCTGCTGCACAAATAATATAAGCATAATAACAGCTATCTAACTAACAGTAGCAGATCTATACAGGTGGAGCTGGGGAAGGTGGAGGGTTTTAGATGAACTCTGAAAGCATGCTGCGAGCAGCTCTTCTGAATGCTAACCAACCATTTAAATGTAAAGCAGCAAGCTCATTGGCTGCGTATGCAACATAAACCAATCAGCTTGTGCCAAGTAGTTTAACACTGTGGATATCGTCAGTTTACATTAACGACCCTTCGGCCTGTGCCACGTAGAGTTTCATGACAGAACATTTATACAAATGGCCATCAATCTGTAAATAAAACATGGTTACTAAACTTTTACTTTAGTAAATCCATAGTTAATTTTCATACAGTAATAGATAAATTCTTTATGATTTTATAATAATCATGTATCACTATTTATTGTACTGCTCTGCAGGTCGTATTCTTTTTAAATTACACTAAAATCAATAAATCATTAATAGGCAATAAACTACTTTATTGGTTTAGTGATTTAGTAAAGTCCATTGTTAGTTCAAAAAGACAAGGAATAACTTAAACAGAGCTCTATGGGCCCAATCTAGCGTTTGTTTACTCAGCTGATTAACTGCCATCAGTGTAATTACAGACAAGCACAGTTAAACATTTGGACAAATCAGCTTTCTAAATGCTCTGACTCAGACAAGCACAGACTGTTTCCCGGTATGACCTGGATCATCATTCTCATAGGATATGTAGCTGTTCACATTCGTCATAATTGCAACTAAATAGGCCAGAGGCTTAATCTTCATGCACCTTGGGGAACCACAAAAAGACACTCACCAGCCTGTCTGAGGATTTCAGCTCTCTCCTTGTCTCTACAGAAACTCTTAGGTGGTGAACCGGAGGAATGAACCGAGGTTGAGGACGCATCAGTTTGGAGAGGAAGTTCTTTGAGTTTAGCATGGAGTTTTGTAGACCCCATGCCAGTGCTTTGCTCGTTAGGTTGCACATAGCTGGTTAAATCAGACTGTGAGGCCGGAGGTAAAATCGATGCACTGTGGTGTTTTACTGTGGTGTCTTCAGATTGAGCTTTGTCCAAGCGAAACTTTAGCGAAAGAGAGGTAGAGCGAAGCTTCACTCCAAATGCATTTGTAGCCTCTCTCTCTTTTCCCACAGTCACATCTTCCATCACATCCTCAACTGCCTCTTCTGCCACCTCCACCTCCTGTTCTCCTTCAGGAGCTTCTACCCCAATCTCCTGCTTCTCGTTGTCCTGACTCTCCTCCACATCCGGGGCCCAAGGACGGCTCTTTGCTAGATCAGTGGACTTTGTTGGTAACACTGGAGAAGTGCACGTTTTGTCTTCCTCCTTTGAAGTTGGTGGTAAGTTAGCAAATGGGTCTTTTATTGTTTTCTCAACTTGTGAACTTACTTGTCGCTCTATCTTGAAATTTAAAGGAGGTTTGGCAGGAGACGGAGGTTCCTTTTTCAGTCCAGCTTGTCCAACTACTCCAGTGAAGCTTGCAGTCCTCGGCCGCTCTTGACTCTTCTCTGAGGAGACATTGAAGTGGAACGATCCAGACACAGTTCTTTGGCGCTTTATGAATTCTGTTTGAGTGTGATCTTCATTACTAACAGCTGACACTGTTCTGACTGGCTGAAGGAAACTGGACTCAAGTTTGTCATCTGTGGAAGGTATATTTCTCCTCAGAGATGATGGTCTCAAATTTACTCCACAAATTACATTGGTTGGAACATGAGCAGAGGCTGGGCTTTTCTCTGTATTTACTGCATTCTGAACACTGTTTATGTCCAACTTGGTTTGTATTAGCACAACATTAGACTTCTCATATTTCACAGGACTCAATTCTGGTGTGGTAGTTACACTTGGTCTTACAGTTGGGCTTACAGTTGACACTATGTCACTTTGGCTGTTTTTGAGTAGTTTGGAGATACTGAGCATCTCACTCACTTCTCCTTTTCCCTTTTTGTCAATTGGCACCACTGGGATTGGTGGTTTGGCGACTGGTGACGTAGCTGGAGTTGTTTCCCATAGGCTAGGACTTGGAGGTGATATGGACAGAATGTTTCTCTCAATCTCAGGTTCAGCAGAAACTTGTCTACTATCTCCAGAAGTCTTCAGAGACATTAAAGGTGAAACTGGACTCTTGTTTTGTATAGTCGTAAGCCTCTCCCCCCGTAAGACCTGTGAGGAATACGAGCGAGCGTAAGGTATCTCTATTACAGGAGTCTCTTTCTCCCTAGTAGTCCGTGATCGGTCCAGATTGTTCAAACTCTCAGATCGTGCTCTGCTTACAGCCTACACAGGAAGTGCAATGTACAAAAATAGAGAATCTATTAAATATGAACTTTCATATGGAAAAGAATATACTACATTTATGCAAGCATTAGAGTGCTTTAGGAATAAGTCCTAAAACCAAGAAATTCAGATTTTTTTAACTTCTGGTTCCATCGTCCTCAAGTCAGTGGGTTTTTAGCTAAATGCCTGAAATAAGTTCTGTGGTTAACACAAGCTCATGATATTTCCACGTTTTATTCTACAACATAAAATACATCAGTAATAGCCCACTCATGATTTATTTTTGGCATTTTTCTTGATAGGACAGTAGAGATCTAGGAGGCGAGTGGGGGAGAGAGGGAGGTGAGATTCGTACTCGGGACACCCAAAGCACAACTGTGCCATATTTTGGCATGCTGCCCACAAGGCTATCAGCGCCGACATTATTGATTTTTAAAAGTATTTAAAAATAAGGTCGTTAACAAGTGGCTAAATGAGACTACAGAGGTTATTGACAACACTAAACATCATCACACCAAGCACATAAAGCTTTGTGCCTCGTTCACAGCCTCGTTGTGTTACTTTTCTAACTATGCTAATTCAAGCTTTCCAACTTGTAGATTTAAAATAAAGACTGAAAGAGTTGTCAGAAGATTAAGCGTGTTGATGTTGTAGTTTGTTTAAGCCTAGCTATAGCTTTTACTTCTTGCATTTGTATTTAAGCTTTAAAATGCATAAAGGCTGATTAATTTTTGATAAACAAAACGTGTAAGAATCACAAACTTTTGTTGGTCACAGAGCTTACTTTCTACAATATTTCAAAAGCCAGTGGACAAATCAGACTGGGTTTTTATTGAGGAAACCAGGGTGACGCTAATGCATACCAATGGATAATACGTTTAGAAGGGTCCATTAAAAAGGCTCACCGAAGTGGTCACCCTCCAGTTCTTGGCACTGGCTCTTTGGTTCTTAGGTTTGAGGGACATACGGTGACGGGCAGCAGAGTTGTCCAGGAGGGAAGTGAATTGTGGAGGAGTGCTGAAGTCTACTGAGCCAGGGGCAAGTGCAGGTGCTGGGCTGACCGGTCGAGGAGAAAGCGGCTGTGAAGAGGCCTTAGAAGCAAAGGAGAGAGCTCATTTAAAAGGGACATTAGACAATATTCAGGACAAAAAAATAATATTCAAATTCAAGCCATAAATCAAACATATGAATGACAGGTATAATGTCAACACATCAGTGGCAGCAGGCTTTCCTCTTCACTTCCTGTTTCAGATAAGCTCAAGTTGTTATGGTTTTTGGGAGGGATAGAAAACTGCAAACATCATGACAGAAGTTTACATCAGATTTAGGTGGGGGTGGTAACAGCAGTAATGGAGACATAAATGAGCTTGCAAACTCGTGCAGATGTTTGATTAATGACAGTCTGAAAGGCCAAAGCTATGCAGAAAACATTCATTTAACACAAACACATACATTAAATACACTGTCACAACAAAGATACTGGAATGCTGCTGTAGTTGAAGCACCTTGTTCGATATGCTCATGTATAGTCCTTCTTCATGGGATACTTCAGAGGGGCTACGAGGAAGGCTGTCTTCTTCTGAACTTCCAACGTCCAAGTCTTCACGCCGTTTAATGGGCAACAGAAGAAGTGGGGGAGGACCTAAATGCAGCTTTTGCTGCTGGAGTTTTATCTGATCAAAAAAAAAATCATCTTAAAAACGATTTGAAATATTTCCGTTAGTCACACAGATGAGTGTTTATAAAGTGGGGCATTTTAGATATAATAAGAGTGTTTAGTGTGTGGTCAAATCACCTTTATTTATATAGCGCTTTTAACAATACACATTGTGTCAAAGCAGCTTTACAGTATTAAATAGAAAAATAGTGTGTCAATAATGCAAAAGGATAATAGTAAACACTCAATTTCAGTTAAAGGCAGTTCATCATTGAATGAATGTGGTCTTACTCACCTGCAGAGCTCGAATTTTGCCATGAATGTTCTCTTGAGACAGATTTCTTAGTGGTTCAGGGTCTGAAAGACTGTGCTCTGCATGAAAAATGCTGTCATGTGAAAATGTCCGGGATACCGGCATGTCTTTGGAGCAACTTTGAAGAAAAGATGTAAAAAAGCAAAGAGGGGCATGTTATCCTTTGAGAAAAAAGAAGTCAATTTTTTTTTAACAAAGACCATTTGTTATATAAATGATATATAGTTTAAATTTAGAAAAAAAAATGCAATTAGCTGAATCTAAAAGGGATTTTTGACCCACTTATTTATTGTATGTATATGCATTTGCATTGGTGAAGTTGCAGTTTAGTACATGTCAAATATATTACATTTGAAAGTAATATTCAAATAACACACTAGGGTCAGAATTATAGTCAAGTATTTTACATATGTTTAGTTTGTAATTAAAACAAGTCTTTGACAAAATACTATTAAAACACCGATGTAAACTATACCTTAAAGCAAAACTTCTAACTTTATTACTTTAAGAAACATGAAAGGTTTTCATCTCTTTAAATACACTGGAAGGGTTACTCCTCCCCAAAATGCAAATTTTGTCATTAGTCACTTCGTTCCAAACCCGTAAAAGCTTTGTTCGTCTTCAGAACACAATTTAACATATTTTGGATGAAAACCGGGATGCTTGTGACTGTTCCAATGACTGAAGTAAATTACACCGTCAAGGCCCAGAAAAGTATAAAAACATCATCAAAATAGTCCCTCTACCATCAGTGGTTCAATCTGAATTTATTGAAGCGACGAGAATACTTTTGAAATGCATTCAGCAGATAATTGAGTGTTAAATCCTGTCATTTTACATTATTGACAAAATTTGCCTATTTTGATATTGTGCAGTGCTTTGTTACAATTTGTATTGTTAAAGGCGCTATATAAATAAAGGTGACTTGACTTGACTTTTTATACGCAAACAAAATAAAAATAACGACATTTATTCAACAATTCGTCTCCTCTCTGTCTCTCCGTGTCAGCGTAGTGCCATTTTGGAGAACATCCGATGAACTCTCCAAACTCTGTTATAACGTTTCATAACGTTACGGTTGAACCACTGATGGCAGATGGACTATTTTGACGATGTTTTTTATACTTTTCTGGGCCTTGACGGTGTAATTTACTTCAGTCAATGGGACAAGCCTCCCGGTTTTCATCCAAAATATCTTACATTTTGTTACAAGGAGAAACAAAGATTTTGCTGGTTTGGAACGACATGTGAGTAAGTGATTGATGACAAAATGAGCATTTTGGGGTGGAGTAACCCTTTAAGTGGCATTAATTTCATTAATATTATCTACAAGTAGAGTTTATATATATATTAGGGGTGGGCATAGATTAATTTTTTTAATCTAGATTAATTTTGGAATTAATCTAGATTAATCTAGATTAAAATGTCTCATTTGAATTCTGCCGAAGGCATTCAGAATATGTGTGCTACCCAAATAATGACTCAAAGTAAGTCTTTGAGAACGGGTTTCTCAAGCCAGGTGGCACATTAGACCAGGGGCTCATCTCCTGTTTCCAAAATGCATCACAAACTGCTTGAGAAAGCTGTTCTACTATGATAATTGGTGATGAAAATAAACTATGTTCAATAAGATGTACTTGTGTTTACTAACTGTTTATTCAGTTAAACATGAATTTTGAACTGTAGGCCTACATAAGAGGTCGTGATGAACTGTTTACAGTTTCCATTGGGAAGCTTCTTAAAAATAAATTTTCCCTGAAGCAAACCCGGCGGCTTCATAGCTGCATCCATGTTAGCACGTCACGTCTGATGTGGTAATTTCACAGTAACGTTAGGCATACACACAGGTTCGAAGCAGAGGGTGACACGGGAGTGAATTCTCAAGTTCACATGAGACCTAAAGCGCATCCTGTTTGCTTAAAAGCGCAACGTTTCGTTGTTATTCTGAGTGCACACAAATAAACGTAGAGTCTTTACAGATTCGAAAGATGTATTAGGCTACTTTTATCTGTATGACCAAAAATGACGGAGATTTTAAGAGCAAGTGAGCGCACCGGAGCCTGTCCTGCAGCAAACGCGCTTCCACACAAACACTTCAATAGCGCACATTTCTCTAGGTTAACATCATATTGAGCGCCATGTAAAGTTGCTACTACATACATCTTTCAGATGAAAAGCCATATTTGAGGTTGATGAATGATAGGTGAGCGTTTGGATGTCCTGCCCGATTGTATAACCACATAGACCAGCCGTTAACAATCTCTCCATCACGGACTGCGAGCCTCTAGTTCGAAGACTCGTTCTCGCCCCCTACAGTGCAATTCGGCTAGGTATACATCCGCGCTAAAATATCAGGGTGAAAGTCATCATAGCTTGCGTAGTATAGACCCAGCTCCCAACCCAACTTTGAGAATAGATTAACGGCGATATTTTTTTTATCGCCGATAAGAGTCTCGCGTTAACGCAGCACGTTAACGCCGATAACGGCCCACCACTAATATATATATATATATATATACACATACACACACTTTTAAGATTTGAAGTACACTACTTTCAATGCAATGACATGCATTTCATTTTCACAAGGGATCATCAAATCACATATAGCTTTAACTTGCTTCAACATTTTAATTGTATGATCAAATGTTGTCCATTTTTAATTTGTCCATGTTAACATTGGTGAGTTTAGCTTTTTAATTCCCAACATGCCGACGCTGTGAACACTTACTCCGAGTCGTCCACACTCCGTGTGATGTCACTTTCAGACTGACTCTGCTTCATGCCGCTATCATCCTGCTTCCTCCTTATCTTCCCAAGCAGGCGGGACTTAGACTTTAACCTGGACTCCTTCCTTCCTAAACATCCAACATAGCATGCATTTAGAATAGTATGTCATATATTATAATAAACTGAGTCTGGATTAACTGACGACAGCATTTAGCTTTACTGAAAGACGTCTGACCTGTCGAGTAATCTCTGCCTTCTTCCTCTGGGTCTCCTGAAAGCTCCAGAACATTCATCTTCACCGGTACAGCTGTTAATGAGGACAGTTACACAGAAATCAGATGAGACCGAACGAGTAGAAAAGAAATGAAGGCGGGGTTTGGAAAACGCCAGTGGAATCATCAAAGGGACTGTTCTAGTCTAATGTAGTAAGACGATAGCAAATTATAGTTTAATAACTGTTAACTGTTGTTCTTAAATTCACAATAGAGTTAAGTAGTTGTTCTACAAAGGCGAGCAGCAAATGAGTAATTTACTGACATGTAAAATATTAGAGAAATATCATATCTCTGGTGTGGCAACGTGGCTAGATTCTGGATCCGATAACAGAAGGCTTTTCACAACACAACAGAGACCAAAGGTTTCTTCTGCCGTCATATTTTCCATGTGATCAGACACTTTTCATCCGCATTACTGAAAATTATCAATGTTATGTTAGAGCATACAATATTTTTCAAAATTTGAAGACAGTATTTTTTTAAATAAATTAATACTTTTAATTAGAAAGGATGCCTGAACTTGAGCAAAATAGACAGAAATGACATTTTTACAAAAATATTAAAATAAACAGTTTATTTCAACTTTCTATTAAATCAAAGATTGCTGAAAGAAAGTATCCCAGCTACCACAAAAAAAAAATAAGCCTGGAGTTATGTTTGCTGAAAATTCAGCTTTGGAATAAATACATTTTAAATATATCAAAATGGAAAATAGTTGCTTGAAATTTGTATAATATTTCACAGCTTTACTGTATTTCTGTTTTGAATGGTAGTGTATATAAGTGTTGTTTGAATTACATGTTTTGTGCTGTATGAATCACATATTAAAAGCAGGCAGTGTTAAATCAGAGGTCATGTGTGATGCATGCAAGTCTGTTAAGAACAAGTTGTCTTGTTTAGATATTAAGTGAAATATGTGAGACCGTGTCCTTATTTTGGACAATGTTCCTCACACTTATTTCAACCAGCGTCACTATCCTTCCTTTATTATAACAACAAAGCTTTCTTATCACTGACTATGCCTTGATAATTCAGATATGCAACAGAAGAAAAAAACATGCAAAGTCCACCTAGTCCATGCCTTTTTGACATGTGCTGCTCTGTGTTTGCGTGGCTAATTTACACAGACGAAACTCCAACATGTTTCTTATTGTTAATTGTTTAACTTAATAAATACAAATTTGAGGGATTATCTTAAAAACTTCTGGGAAAAACATTACGCTGACTATGCAGTGCATATAAGAAATGACAACGTGTGGCGTTTTTCCCTAGGAAGCAGTCGTGCCATTCAACAAGCTGATACCTGCAGCAGCATCAAACACAAACCACTGAATATGAAGATGATATTTGTGCTGATGACACTGCAGAGATCAAAGTATTCACTCAGAGCCAATCCTACAACTACAGATTAATCATGCTGCCATGACAAATAAACACACAGAAAAACAAACGTGTTACATACAATACTGTTCATAAATGTGAGCTCGGTAAGAAGGCTCTTACTGAACAAAGCTGTATTTATTTCAATCAAAATTACAGTAAAACAGCAATATTATTACATTTTCAAATAGTTGTTTTCTAATCTAATATACATTTTAAAGTGCAATTTATTCCTGTGATGCAAAGCTGAATATTCATCATCATTACTCCAGTCTTCAGTGTCACGTGATCTTCAGAAATCATTATTATAATATACTGATTTGATGCTCAAGATACATATGTTTTTATTAATGTTGAGAACAGCTGGACAGCTTTATTGTAGATAAATCATCAATTTGATTTCACGATACTTCGATGAATAAAAGTTAAAAAAACAACATTAATTTAAAATAGAGATATTTTGTAATATTAAATACATTTTCTTTCAAAAATGCAAATCTTATTGACCCCAAACTTTAAACATTAATACTAATGACTGACATTGATTACGTATTGAATATTTATATATTATATATAAATAATGAAATGGCTATGATTGATGATGTACTGTAGTTACCCAGGACAACAAAACATATGTACTTCAAATAATATTTAGCAAGACAAATGTCATCACTTACCTTTCCTCTTTTCTGTGATTTAGCGTCTGTTCTTGCGTTTAGAAGATACACAGGTCCTTACATCCTATGATCAAACATGCAGAGAGATAGAGGAACTGAAAGACAGAACGGAGAAAGCTAAATCAAGAGAGGAACCGCTGGGAAAAAGCAAACGAGGAAGAGGAAAAGGAAAGCAGGCTCTGACAAAGAGACGGTTTGATGTTTGGCAGTGAGGAGATGGACACACACTGACTGGATACTCCGTTACATTTCCAACTCATGCTTTCCCTGCATGCTAAGCTTCTTTTAAACCGCTTTTGGAGCAGAGAGAGTGTGCTGCTGCTGCACTATATCAACAAGAGCAAGTGCGTATATGATGATAGCAAGAGCATAAGGAAGTCATTTGATCAGAAATGAACAAGAACAGAGCCAGTCAGGTCAACTGCAGGTCTCCAGAGCCCCACATCTGATTTATATTCCTCTTGTGTTTGTAAATGATTTGTTAACGAGACAACCGAACAAGTGTGGTTTGCGTCATGCATTTGCATCGACACCGTAGTTTTGTATGCAAATCATTCCAACACTGTCACATTCACTCAAAGGTCCCTTACAAACCATCTTCTATTTTTGTGTTTATACACTACCATTCAAAACACTGATGTCAGTATGATTTATAGAAATACATTATTACTTCTCTATATTTTATAGATCAGGGAACCATTCATTGTATTTTTTCTGAATATGTTAATACTTAAATGTCATGATTGTGGTCTGAATTTATTTCTGTGTTTATGTGGATACCTATGTACGTAAATATATTATTTTTGTAAAGATTTGTTTTTCGAAATATGTGCATTGATTTATCAGGTTAAATTATTTTTTCTAAACTTTAATGATTCATCATGTATACATACTTGACATACTCTGTATTACATTATAATCATGCACGGAGAAGTTGATTGTATATATTTTAAAATTTGCTTGTTTTATTTAATTTTTATTTATTAATTAACATTAAATTGATCAAAAGTGACAGTAAAGACATTTGTAATGCTACAAAAGCTGTTTTATTTCAAATACTGTTCTTTTGAATTTTCTATTCATAGAATCCTGAAAAAATTATTCCTCAAAAACATTAATAATAAGAAATATTTTTAAGCACCAAATCATCATATTAGAAATATTTCTGAACGGTCAAGTGGCACTGAAGACGGAGTAATGATGCTGAAAACTCTGTTTTGCAATCACAGGAATAAACAACTGTGTTTGAATTGTAATAATATCACAATATTGCTGTTTTACTGTATTTCTGATCGATTACATGCAGCCTTGAGTGACCTTTTTCCAAACACATAAAAACAAAACCATTGAATGGCAGTGTATACTGTAACACATGTTACAAATATGGGGCAAAATATTAAATTAGCATTAGCCATATTACCAAGTGACAGATGAAGATGAATTTGACCTCAAATATGAAAATATCATAAGCCTATATTCAGCTGTCTTCACTACATGTAGTTAGTTATTTTATTAATATTTTGACCATATCAGTCAGTTAATAACCACTTGTTAAACCACATCTGAACCAGACTCATGATCTATATTGTGTGCATGACAAGAATGAGCATAACTGAGCAGATCTGCAATCTGAGATCATAAGCACGTTTAGATTCATACGCTTAGGTGAACAGATGATGTGAACTCCCTCTTGTGCTACTATTAGTAATTGTGAAAGTAGGCTACAGCCTGTTTGAAATGTTTAAAAGGTGAGATAAAGAAATGATCAAAAGAAAGTACTGGGTCCATTGTACAAACACATCTAGACATGTGCGTCTCCTTCACTGACTCATTAACTCTAACAATGTTCCTCGCTCATTAAACTACGCATTATCTCTGAGGACGGATCGTTTTGTATCTGGCACAGAGCAGCTTTGCCCCAGATACAGGCATAAATCTGTGTCAGGATCCAGAGTTGGCCACAAATCCCTCTCCTTTCCTCCTACTGGACAAAAGACAGCTCGACATCTGGGTGACTTTCAGCCAGCCTACATTACGCGTCAGGCCTTCGATATAATCCATCTGTCAATTTACATTTTCATATTCAGACATGCATATTGAAGGAAGGTGAAAGTAATCTGCACATATGCTTCTTTCAATGCAAACCGGATTTTAATAATGCTGACACTTTCCTCCGATTATTGCTGGACAAGAAAATATATTGACATTGCATGCTGAATTGTTTCGGATATTTACGGCCTGCTTGCAATCATACCACAGTCTGATTTGATTTATATATTTTCCTTTTACTTTCCTCCTAATCTGGTGGTCTGTAGCAAAATGAAATTATACTTATGTTATGTATCATATGCATACAGTATTTGATCAGTTTTCACAGTTGAAGCACATTGCACAGCTTAGCGATTGTGCTTCAATATATCTGTACACGTACAGTGTAATAGTAACATATGATGTGTTTGTTATGTAATTAAATGCAACGAGGAGACTAGTGCTAGTGTTATGAGGGCTGTGGGGGTTGAGTGAGACTAAACAAACATGCTTGGTTCCTCTAGCAGTGGTTTTGGATGTTGATTCAATCATCTAGATCACTTAAGTGTATTTTGGTATTATTGAGACACTCTTATAGTTTTTATTACATTTATTTAATAATTATTTCCTTGACATCTAGCTGTATATGTAGCAGTGAATAAGTTTTTTTTATTTCAATTAAAGTTTATTTTATTCCAAGTAGTTTATGCCAAAAGCGGTTTATGGTTTTAGTTTAGTTTACAGGTTCAATACTACAATTAAAATGAATAATAACTGTTGCGTAACAAGTAAACACAATAGAGTCACACTAAGGTACATCCAGACAAGGTTCAATTATTAAATGGAGGGAGATTTTAGGGATTTTATTTCATAAATGATCAGGACAGTTCGTCATGTGTTTCCATTCAATAGCCAAATTTTTTACAATTTATTAATTATACAAATATGCTGTAGTTTTGCTGGTCAAAACATTGGTTTTATATTTTTGCAAACAATTAAATGTATGCTGTTTTTTATTGTGACAACTTACCCCATGCTTGACACGTTGCTATTCATTCATGTTCTCACACATTATCAATGTGCGTTAAATAAACTGTATTTTTTATTCTGTGAAATAATGACTTTATGTCTACAAACCTCAATAAACCTTACTTGAAATAATATCAACTGCTGCAGGTCTCCCATAAAAACGATCAGTCAACTTTCTAACTAGAGATAGGATTTATCATTTACACATGCAGCGTCAGGTCAAATAATCAAATCATGTGAATCGTACAAAACCTCGGTTACATATTTCACTCCAAAATCACATGAAATTACATTTCTGCACCGTTAAGACTATAGTAGCATGTGGCATTGTTTTATGGAAATTAAGTACAACACTTACACAAGAAAAAAATTAATACAATTCTCAAAATTGCTAAAAATGCTACGTGAAGTTGTTTAAAAACAACAATAAACTAAAAATGTATTACAGGGGAATAATGCTGAATTCTCATGAAAATAATGTCACAATTAAAAAAAAATCTTAATTTCATGAGATTCACCATCATCATCCTTCAGAGATTAATAGAGTTATGTCGAGACTGAACTGAGATGAAGAGCACATATCGAGATTAAGGGCGATTATAGAATTAATCTCCTCCTGCAGGGAATTCATTGCAACTAATGGTTTCTAATATGAAGAAGCAATAACTCATACAAACATGTCCAACACCACCACCGACTGCTTTTGATTCACAATTAATAAAAAAATAAAATCAGTCCTTTCACAAACAGCAAGCCTTTTATAGTAGGCTATGAATATCCCAAATCAAGTGGCCCATATAATTATGAATTCATATAAAAAGATATTCAAAAACGCATGACATAATGGGGTTATCGTTTGTACAGTGTTACGTTACGTCACAATTCCCGCATATTTATGAGTTTCAATTTAAAAATCAAAACACAAATGTACCGTGACCACTATAACAATGTCTTAAACACGATAACTGACACACGACTGTCCTAAAACTCAATATAAATAATGTAGTCGCGTGTACTCACCTGCTGATGTAAATCAATAGAAAGTGCATCTGAGGTGATCTCTGGCGTTCACGCGCTCTTTAACGGACTCTGAGCCGCTGGAGCAGAACACCGTCCTATCAAGCGATACGTCACGCATACACGCGAATCATTCCTTTCACGCGACGACAGGAAGTTCGCCCAGTGACCGCGGGACAGCGCTGCTGCTGCACACAATGCACATTTGATTGATATGAACAGAGTCAGTAAAAACACCCCTTTACAAAACGTTTTTATTAAGGGCACTTACTAGAGAAGAACATTTTACAGGCCCACTACCTTATTTACAAATGCACTTCAGTTTTTTATTATAATTACAGAAGCAAACATATAATAAATGCATATCAGTATCATCCACCCAATCATATACTAGTGCATCATTTTTATTTGAGAAAAAAAACAGCATAAAATAAGTCATAGAAATTACTTTAGTTAATAATAATTCATATCAGAACATTTTAAAACAGGCAATAAAATCATTCCTTTGCATTCTTTAAAATCTGTAAATGGGATCAAACGGCTAATTTCCAGTCGTCTGGGTTGGTATACGTCCCACAGATAAACCATACAGCGGAGAAGCTTTATGTCTTCTTAGTGTGTTTTGTATGAAAAATGTCCACAGTAGTCTCATGACACTCTCTCAGATCATAATCACAGTATCCTACAGAGAAGCGACCCTTTAAAAAAAAAAAAAAAAGTTATAAATGATATATCCATTGTGCAAACATGCACAAATAACAGGTTCTCTTTTGAATTTTTCACAGGTGTATGTTTCATTTAGGTGGTACCTTTGATTTTTTGAAATAATCAAGTCCTCTGCCGATCTTAATAATCCAACCATTATTAAACCTGAGAAAACAAAATGAACATATAAAACAGAGACACATTATCCTCCAGTGTGTTTTCTGCAGTATGCAGTGAATGAGAGTGATTCGAGCTGTACCTGATCTCTCGGTCATGAATAGTAGATGAGTACTGAATGTCCAGACAGATATTTTGACTCTGTAGCGACTGCTTTATTTCTGCCAGGGCACTGGTTTGCTGAGCAGATTTGTCCTGGAAAGCCACAACATTGAGTTCAACTTTAATGGAAGCCTCTGAAGGACAAAATGCTTTGTACATTGTTTTCTGTGCAAATCTACAATGTTTGTAGAAGCTGGAGAACCTTACCTCATCCTGTGAGGTCAGAAGGTGAATCGTCTTTACTTTACACCGGCATTTCAGCAGCATTTCACAGAAACGAAGGAAGTTATACAACTACAAAGAAACACATTTGTGTCATTCTGAGGCACTTATTCACTCTGTAATATAGTCTTTGGTACTATACGGTATGTTCAGAATCTGCACCTGATGGACATGCCGCACATAAGGGTCCTCCACCCAGACTTCAGTCAGTCCGTCACTGACGTAGGGTTTGAAGAGAGATTCATAGCTGAAACCAGTGGAACTGTCAGCGATCTTTATCTGCTCGTGGTATTTACCCTCTGTGACAGACGAGATAACAATGAGAAAACTGAGAGGTGGTTTAAGCCAGGGCTCTTCAATCTCTAGCTATATACACTGCCAAAAGTATTGGCACCCCTTCTAATGAAAGGTTTGACTACTTTAGTAATTTCCATGAGTACACATCTTAATGTTTAAGCATATAATGATATTATAGTGCATTGTGTGCTTCTAGTTTTATAGCAACAGTTTGGACAGAACTCTTTTCTATTCTAACATGACAGTGTCTCTGTGTATAAGACAAGAATCAAAGAGAAATGATGATTCAGTCAGTGTGGAAGAACTTGACTGGTCTGCAGAAAGCAGCTGAACACCTTTGGTGTGACTTTAAATGAGCCAAACACCAATGACTTGTACATTCATTATATGGAGAAAAGTACTGGGACACCCCCTTCTTTAGAAGAGAAAAAGGCACTTCCAAACTGTGGCAACAAAGATGGAAACATAATTCATGGACTTAGAAATTGTATTTGCACCTCTGTTGCAACAGTTTTGAAGTGTATGAAATGACTGTATCCCATATGTACAAGTCATTGGTGTTTGGTGATGAGTTTTTGGCTCATTTAAAGTTATAAAATTAGAAGCGCACAATTCCCTAGAATATCATTATATGCTTAAACATTAAGATTTGTACTCATGGAAATTACTAAAGTAGTCAAACCTTTCATTTGAAGGGGTGAAAATACTTTTGGCAATATAGTGTATTTTCATGCATAAATACCTAATTTATACAGTAAACAATTAATATTGTAATTGTGTTTAAAGAGTTATTTGGGAAATGCTTTGTTTAATAATTTCTTTATATTATGAAGTGTTTTCTCCCTACTCACAGTACTGTACAGTCAGATACATTACTTGTTATATCTATTTATTTAAACCAAAACTATAACACTTATTTATGTTAATTCAATTATGTATTTATATATTTGATCAAATGTCTTTATTTTAGAAATGTATTCATTTATTATAATATTAATTGACTGAAATGTATTAATTACAACAAATAATTGACAATAAAATATATGATATTTTGTAAACAGTTTTTCTCTTGACTGTTTCACAGACCCTTGCAGTCCTTGTAGGTTCCCGGAGCCTGGTTTAAAACACTTTATCGCTTAACAAACCTTCTTTCAGTTTGTTCGCATGGAGTTTGATCTGTTCTGCTCGGTCCATGTAGCCCTTGATCTTCTCTCTGTAGTGGCTTTTCTTTGAATCATCTTTTACAGCTAGGAAAACAGTGATCATATTAAGACTACCATCAGCAAAATAATACATTGACCATTTCCAACCTTTGGCATACCTTTCAGTACGTCCAGCAGGAGCTGGATCCCCTCCTGGTAGCACACCAGAGCCTCCTGGAAGCGCGAGCTGTGGTCCAGCTCCACGGCTCTCTTTAAGACGGAGATAGCAGAGCTCTCCAAGCCTGGGAGGAAGTCCTGAGCCATGGAGACTTTCTGGGACAGAAGCGGCACAATACAGTCCGGCTGACGGCTACATGTGCGCTGTGTTATTGTGTAGTAACAGTAAATAGTTCTGCACTTGTTAAAGCTCTTTCAAAACCCGGGGAATTGTCATGAGGAGGAAAATAAACCTTAAAAACACTCGACGTCGGAGGGCTTTCGTAATCCAAAGTAACACCAAATCAATTAAGGAATATTTACATATTTACAATTAATTATACGGCAGCGTGTCAATCTTTTTCGAAGGCGAATACTACTTTTGGAGCGAAAACTACCAGTTTTAAATCAGAAGCTGTTGTTTTCTTTTTACACTTCCGGTAGGAACTAAAGTGTGAGCAGAACACATCCGTTTCTATTACGTTGAAGGACCAGTTTTCACTTCCGCTGGAGAATAAAAGTCCATAAATTAAAAGTCAATAAAATAGTTTATCCCAGTTATGTTATATTTAATAAAAATGCATCATTCAATAATTAATTGTATATTCAATCCATATGTTAATTCTATATTAAATGCATACATACAGGCTTGTTTAAATTCAAACACATTTATTTGTCAGGGTTTTCACAGTGACGCCACAGATAGAAGAACAAGAAACATTTGAGAGATCCTTTCAGTGAACAGTTCTTAAAAGTACCATTTTTATCTTAGTGTGGACAACATTTGAATAGTCTGGAGAACTTTTTTTATAACTTAATATTATAATATATATATTTTTTTTGGTAAAGGTTCCATGGAACCATAAATGACAATACAACACTATATTTGAATGAGTTAAAGAACTGGAAAAATACAAATTTAGAAAATGGGAAAAACAACATATATTGTGTATTTCTTTGCCCTTCTTTTAATACTCTCTGACTTCAGTTTGCATGAACATTTCCCCTCTCATCATTGCTCTGTCTTTTTTCTCCTGCTTGTTCATAAAGGGGCAATGATGACCACAGACAACATCAGAAGATGTGAAGGAAAAGCTGGCTGGGCCACTGCAACCGTTTTAACAGCCAAGCAAGACTGTTATGTGGCTGTAGAAGGGGGTGTTCTTTTAATGTGCACAGTTTAAGAGTTGGGTGGAGCCGCATTTAGTGAGGAAGCATTTTATAGTTTATATGGCTGAGAAGATCGAGTGAGAGCTAAGGACAGATGTGGTCAGGGCAGCTGTGGCGAGGAAACCTAAAGCCTGCTGTCTGACCAGCACCACAGTAACAGCATACTTCCCATTCTTCCTCCAAACCTCAGACCAGCCACGCCATGTCCCCTCGCCAGCTGCCCAGAGCGTCCTCCTGCTTTGGCATGAAGGATGAATGGAGGCTGGAGAGATGTTCAGTCAGTCTGTGTACAGTTGTAACTATGGAATGTAATTCATTACCATGTCTTTGTGGTGGATCTTTTTGTTTGCTGTGGAATAGCAGCCTTAGTAAATATGTGGTCATAATATTGAAGCATATGTGTAGTTCACTGCATCCCGCTGCTATAAGAAGGAAACGGTGTCCAAAATAGCATGTTTTCCTGGAAACTAAAAGCAGATTGGCCTGATCGGGATGAAGCTATGAGTGATGTTTATTAGAAGTTCGTTTTAAATCTCTGACTATAAACTTAATTTTATTAACTGAACATTTTAGACATTTTATGTGAACAAAATAAATTTGTGAAGAAGTAAAGATATTAAATTTAGCTTGATAACATATTGAATTAATGATGCATTGTCATTGAACGTGCATTTAGTCATACATTGATTCATGATTGGTCAGACTGATTCAAATCGGTAACTCGGGTTGAGTGTTTAGATTAAAAGAACGACCCATGAGAATCATTTGTTCATGAATCGGACTATCGTTGTGTGTGTGTGTGTGTGTGTGTGTGTGTACTACGATGTGAGGAGCAAATGTCCCCACAAGGATAGTAAAACCTGAAATTTTTGACAGGGGAATAAAAAAAAAAAAAAGTAAATGATGTTTATCTGAAAAAAGTGCAATGCAAACAAAGATTAACAATGCAAAAGCAAAGGTTTTCTGTAAGGGGTAGGTTCTGTTAGGGTTAGGGGATAGAAAATATTGTTTGGTCAGTATAAATGTAATAGAAGTCTATGGAAAGTCCTCACAATTCACAGAAACAAACATGTGCATATGTGTGTGTATGTTCTAGCGTGCAGGTTCAAGAAACATTGCAGCAGTGGTCAGTGACACACGTGTGAAGTCATGTCAGAAATGTCATGCATTTAAAATTTCACTAAAGGGATAGTTCACCTCAAAATAATGTACTCTCCCTAAAATATTTCCAAACCTGTATGAATGTCTTTGTTTTGCTGAACACAACGGAAGATATTTTGAAGAAAGTTTGTAACCAGTCTGTTTTGTGGCACCATTGACTTCCACAGTAGGAACAGACAATACTATGATCCAGAACTGCTCTGTTCCACACATTCTTCAGAATATCTTCCTTTGTGTTCAGCAGAACAAACACATTCATACAGGTTTGGAAATACTTGCGGGTGAGTAAATGATGACAGCATTTTCATTTGTGGGTGAACTATCCCTTTAATGTTCATTAATGGTCTTGTTCATTAAATTTTAGAAATTGTTATTGTTAAAGTGCCCCTATTTTGGATTTTTGAAAATTACTTTTCATGCAGTGTGTAACAGACTAAGTGAATGAAAAAATCCTGTAATGTTTCAATAATAATAATAATAATAATACATTTTATTTGTAATGTGCCTTATACTCAAAGCGCTAGAACATGTACAAACAAAATAACAAATAAACCAAAACTGAATAATATCAAAATAAAACCACAGTAAATTAACACAAATATAAAAGCTTTACTAAAAAGATGTGTCTTAAGAAGTTTCTTAAAACAATCCAAGGAAGCATCATTCCTGAACGCAGGTAATGCGTTCCATAGCATAGGCCCGTTATAAGAAAAAGCCCCCCCCCCATGGTTTTTCCTTTACAACGAGGCTGATACAAGGAGAGGCAACCAGCAGAGCGGAGAGAGCGAGAAGGAGTGGAAAGAGTGACCGGGAGCCAATGATGTTGCTGGAGCACTGGGGCAATGTGATGGCGTGCAGATGTATAAGTCAAAACTCGCGCAGTTAAGTTTTGTATATATTGCAATCTCTTAACAGAACTTGCTGGTAAACCCCTAAAGAGAGAAATACAATAATCGAGCCATGATGTGATGAAGGCATGAATAAGCCTCTCAGCATCAGGCCTGGAAAGAAAGGGTCTAATGCGAGCAATGTGACAAAGATGGAAAAAAGCTACTTTAGTTATGTTTTTGAAATGAGAATTAAAAGTCAGCTGAGCATCAAAAATCATGCCTAAATTACACACATGGGCAAGGAGATATTTGAGTATTGTCAACTAAAAGTTTAAAATTACTGCACATTAGATGGAGTGCCAATTAATACAATTTCAGTTTAATAACCATTTAGCTTTAGAAAGTTGTGTTTCATTCATATCTTTAAATCTGAAAGTGCACCGTGTATAAAGTTATTGTCTCTCAAAAGAAAGAGTCGACTCTGAATCATTGAAACGAGTCTTTTTTTAAACCAATCCCAAGCCGTTTCATGTTGACGTCAACATTAGCATATTGCCGCCCTCTTGTTGGTCTTTTCACGTTGGTCTGAATGAAAATGCAAATGTATTCTTTGCCACTAGGTGCTGCTTTTGGAGCAGTACACATATCGGTTTCCCCGGTAAAGCAAAGCAGCACTGCGCTCACAAACACTGCTTTATCAGGATTACAGGCGAGACGAGATGACGATGAGACCAATCGACCAATCACAGCAGATTAATGCAAAGAAGGGGTTTGGAAAAATGAACCGTTTGGGAGTCGTTGAGCAAGTAAGGTAAAAATAAATACATATTATAAGAAAATGAAAGTGTTTTTTGACCTTGCATGCATGTCAACCTGTTGTTGGGGACTCCCAAAACCAAAATATGAACCTTTCATTACCAATAATAGGGGCACATTAATATTTCTGAGGAAGCATGATCGCACCACTTGGTGACCATCTTCTCCAGTTGTTTCCATCATGAGTTCCACAGGGGCGTGTGTAGCCTTTAATCAGAAGGATTAAATGGTTATGAATAAAGATTCTTCCAGTACTGATAATAGCATTCTCAAAACATTAGCACAATACATTATTTATGGAACCTTTTCCTGAAACATTTTAGTTGAAGTTTTTTTTAAGATGGTTTAGAGAACATACAAAACTAACATTCCCAGAATGTTTGCAAAATCATAAAAAGGAGCGTTCTCCTTAAAGGTGCACAAAGCGATTTTTGAAAGTCACTTTTGACCACAGTGTTGTATCATGTGCCAAAACACACTTGCAGCCAATCAGCAGTAAGGGAGCGTGTCTTGTTATGATAGAGAGAAGAGAGTCTTCAATTTGATTGCAAAAGGATGGATATTAGCAGATCGATTATAGATAAGAGAGAAATGGAAGATAAAAAAGAGGAAAATATTGGAGGAACAAAATATTAAAAAGAAGGGTTACGATCAGGCAAGAGCTAGGACCCGTGTAAATATTGGAAAAGCTTTCCAGAGAGAGAACTCAAGGAGTGGGAAGGGATCGAGCCGGACGCTGAGGTTGTGTTGTTTCTTCTTGATTGGTGAGTAACATTGATTTTGCTTCGTTTCACACAACATACCAGTGTTGGCTTGGTTGAATATGCTTGTGTCATCTTCGCTTGTTTCCGCGATCGTCATTGCCATGGTTGTGTACGTATGCATGGGGCAGACATTTCAAAATAGGGGTGAGGTAGTCTCGCGTAGCCAGATCTTCAGACTGACGGCTGAAGGTCTGGAATAGATGGCAGCTTTCATTGGCCAAGTCCCGCCCATGAGGACGTTGGACCGACATATCAAACAACCAATCACTGTTCGTTTTGTTCAGCGTCATGTTTAGGGACGTGGAAATGTCGCCACAATAACAGACCGGTGTGTGAAACTCTCGGAAGTATTTTAAAGATTCTATGCCGCAAACTTTTAATATTTCTCATACTTTTTAAAACCAACGTTTATTTGACCATGGTGAGCGTTTGTCGTCACGGTTGTAAACATGACGGCTTTCTTCTTTCGTGGGGGGGGGTTTGGCGTCACGGCAGCTTTGTTTCCAGGTGGAACGTTAAAGAACGCGACACACACGTCTCCCAGAAATCCTGTATAATTCAACCAATCAGAGGACGACTTCGAAACTACTGAAGTGTTTCCAGGTAAGTGTGCCATATGCATCAGACGTTTAGCCACCGGTCGGTGGGTGTGACATCTGAGGCTGAGACTAGGGGCGAGGTTCTGTTGGGGTATGGCCGTGTTTGTTTTGGTGCTTTTAAATATCAACATCATTTGACAAAAACCGCTTAGTGCACCTTTAATGTTGCCTTTAACAGTCACATGACCAAGAAAAAAAAAAAAAAATGTAAAAAAAAATTTTTTTCTAAATATACATAAAGACATTATAAAAGCCAAGAAAAACGTTGTTTCGGTGTTAATTGGAATGTTTTGTTCAAATGTCTTTCAAAAATTACATTTACATAACTTAATGGGACGTTAGCAAAATGTTCAAATAGCCTAAAATTTTGTGAGTTTTTTTGGTACAGGTCTTTCTCGTCGGTACAGAGCCGTACACAATCTCCGTGCTCAGCTGCATCATCGCTCACAAACGATTTGCAAGTTTTGTTTTCTACAATGGGCATGTAAGCATTCACCTCATGCAGCTTTTTGTTTTCTATAAAACATCCCATTTACAATTTTAGTACAAATGACTCTTCGTTTGTGCTGTTCGTATGAATCCAACCGAATCACAAGCTTTTTCCAAACAGTTGACTGATTAGATCAAAAGAGTGATTTATTCATGATCTGGCATCTCTATTTCTGATTCTAAACAGCTGATATAAAACATACACGATAGCCTATTATTGCTAGAATATTGTCACAGAAAACTGACACTCAGAAATGTCCATTGTCAGACAAGGATTTATTAGAAATATTTTACTGTCTGGGATAATTTCACAGCGGCTCATGAAAATGCATAGCCTACATTAAAGTATAAAGTCATTTTCATACAAATTTGCATTAGTAAGCATGCAAATGTAGTCATCACACAACATACACCACCAATTCACACAATATAATGACTTATTTAATGCTCATTGCAAAACTACTCATGAATAGCAGAGGGCAGCATTACACAACATATACAGGCTTTGAGATTGAGGTGAAGCTCACTGTCCAGTAGCACATCTGTGCACTTCACCCATACGTAAGTTCCTCTGCCTTGTGTTTTTTCTGGCAGCAATTGCCAGGCCAACTTCAGCCATGGTGCGGAAATGATAATGGACAGTGGTCAGAATGGTAGTAGCTGTCAGACTTGTTTAGAGAAATGTCTATCCCTTCCTATTTCTTTTTCTTCCAACCACTAATTTTGTGCTCTGCTAAAAGCATGAACGCTAGGCTGTACATCTGCTACAGGGGTGTTATGGACTGTCTTGTTCATTCAGCGTATTCTCCAGTCAACCAGAGTGAAACCAGAGTTATTTATCCACCAAGGCGTTATTGCAAACACTGAAAATTCGAATAACATATCGAGAAAGCAATTATTGTCATTTAATATTCTGAAATGCGTAATGTTGCCCATGCATTTCGTGATCTATTCCACATCACCTGCGATTAAAGAGATTTATCTGTGAGCACAGAGTAGACAAAGTATAAGAGCAGGACAGAGAGAGAAAGGGAGAGAGATGTGTGAATGAGCCGTAGAGTCCGAGCGCCAGGGTGACGCAGGCGGCCGCAAGAGAGGGCTTATAAAATGTGAATCATCTTGCACCCTGTTTTTAGCCAAACCATGAAAATGCTGGAATGAAAGGGCACTTAATTTAGCCTCCTCTTTTTTAACTTTCCTGTGGCTGGCAATTCATGCATGGCAGCAAGTAGACCGGATTTTGGGAGAGAAGGCAATGGGAACAGTTCGGCCAGGGGGCGGCACCTTACCCAGCACTCGACGCTAGAGCCTATTAGTGTGCCCACGAAGCTGCCATCTTCAATTTACTGTCACAGAAGAGGCGAGGAGAGACGTGGAGATGGCAGTGATGCTTGCTGACAAGTGTCTGTTGAAACAGAAAACAGTGTCACAGTGCTGTGCCTTTGCTGACATGACTGAACTAATGTTTCCAAACGGCACAAGCAAAGAGTGTGAACTAAACTGAACTTCATCTATGCTGCTGATGTTTTATTTAATGCACCAGATTTCCCTGGTTCACTTACATCAACATTATTCAACATTTGTGGGCTTTTGATTCAGCAAACATATTGAAAAATGTATTGTATTTCAGTGCTAAAAACGCATTTGCTCACTAAGTGCTTGCAATCGAGTTTAACCAGGTATAGCTAACTAGTATAGCGGTGCACTGTGAGTAAATAAATTACATAATGGACAGAAAGCATCATAGTTCATACTTCTGTATTGGTGAACAACAAATATATTGTATTACTATTTTCTCCAGTAGCAAAAGAAAAGCCCATGATAATGTTTCTATGACTTACCAATAGAGAAAAATAATGTTTTGCCAATTTAATGCTAAGATGAATATGAAATTTAGTTAAAACCTTGCTAGATTTATGATGTTAGTAAGTGTAGAAACTTGTCATCACAATCTGTGAAAATAATAATGTCTCCTTTATTTTTACTTGTCAAAGACAGGTTGTAAATCTTTAAATCATTGTATTGTTGTATTGTATTACAATACCATTTTAGTAATTTATTTGGTTGTATTGTACACTGACAATAAAAGCCAATTATTTCATTTAGGAAACAACATGTCTTTAACATCAGTATTATTTTTCTCACACGGTTTTAAATTGGTTTATATACACAAACGTGCATGTAGTCCCTTTATATTTAGAAAGGGGTCTCTAACAAAGGGATCATCATATTTGGCGCCCAAGTTCTTGGCACCAAAAGTTTAAAACCCCCTGCATTGATACTGTGCAGTTTCATACGTGCTCACAATTCATTCTCAGTCAACTCCTCTCTTTGATTTGTCTGTGATGAGGGACAGATGTATGACTGCAGTGCATGAAGGAGTCAAGGTTTGGCTGGTTAGCATGGTCCCGTTTGCCCCTGCTGGTCATTTTGACATGTTCTGCCATCTTTCTCCATTGATAGTAATTCAGAATTGACTGTATTCTGTATAAATAATTTAAGGTAAATTATATTTAGTCATTTAGTCATTTAGCAGATGCTTTTATCCAAAGCGACTTACAAATGAGGACATTATAGAAGCAATCAAAACCAACAAAAGAGCAACAACATGCAAGTGCTATTACAAGTCCTGGTTCGCCTAACGCAGTACACGTAGGAAGGTTATTTTATTTTTTTAAGAAAACTAGTATATAGAATATAGAAAAATTAAACTTAGTGTTAGTTTTACAAGAAAAGCTAGCAGTTAGAGAATAAATATGCAATTGATAGAGGGTCAAATGTTTGTGTTTTTTTTTTATAAAAAGACATTAGATAAAATAAATTTAGAATAGAGAGTGCAAGAGTTAGAGGGTCAAATAAAGATATATAAAATATATATATATTAAAACTATTTTATTTTATTAGATCAGTGGATCAGTACATACATATATATATTTCTTCCTGATGAAATATTTTAGAGCTTGGCATAACTATAAAATGTCCATGTCAAAATGCTCAAACTGTATTCATTTCCATATCTTTTACAGATCTAGAAATATCACTTTTAAAATCATTCTACTGCATTTATCCAAGTTTTCCAAGATCATGGGAATCCTTTTTTTTCAGTCCCTGCCCCTGGTTGTGAACTGTTTTATTAGATGCAAGCCATTGCTTGATTCTCTTTTGAAGGCTCTTTAAATAAAGAAGTGGCCTTCTATCTGTCCTGTTTGCCGCTTTGACGTCACAGCTCAGGATAGTCACTAGTGAAGGGTTTGGGATTAGCCAGTTGGTATTGTCATGATGTAATTTTCCTGTGGCTCCAGAGTGAGTCACAAAACATTATAGCTTGAGTGAATGGCTCAAAAACGTACTTTCGTGGGATCCTGAGCCAGCTATGCAACTGTCAAGGAGAGGAATACGGTTATGCCAACAGATAGCTTTCTCCAGGTATTACAGACCTTCTTGGCACTGTATGCACAGAGAAAGATTTCTCCAGTCAGGTTTTTGATAGGTGAAGTCCGGCATGCTTCACTGCATCAGATTTAGTCAAGTACACACACAAGCAGCTTCCTTTATTTCATTCACTTCTCTTCTTTCCAAGGGTAAGCGTGTTGACAAATTAAGACGTGTCATTTCAATGTAAGGCATGCTGCACAACTGCAGCGATCTTTCCTTGCGCACATACATACGCATACTCTTAGTGTATAATAAGCACTGTAACATTGTGGTTTGCTTTTCCCCATGTGCAATCGTGGAGAAGCCACATGAAAAGGCCTTGGTATTAAAGGACAAGTCTTGGTCGGGAGGGATTCTGTCATGCAACAAGAGTGTGTTTTTCACTTTTTTCCCTCCGTTTTGAAGAAATTCATCCACCCCATTAGACAAGGTAACCACACATGAGTTCTTCTTAAATTGCCCTCGCCACCAGACTGCGAAAGGGAAGTGTATGGCTCTTTGGGTTCTTCGACACTTTCATTAAGGCTTAATTAGACATGACACATCTTTTGATTATAGGACAAGCATCTGTTTACATATGTGTGTATGTGTTCACAGGCTTGTAATCAGTCATTTAAGCCAAATGAATGATAAATGTCATGTAAAGGAATAGTTTGCCCAAAAATGACGATTGTATAAAGTCCTTTGAAAACTGAAGGACTGTCTTTTTTCTGTGCAGCACAAAAGGAGGTCAAAGGTCCAAGCTTCTCTTATCAACAACACTCTTAAAAATAAAGGTTCCAAAGGTGGGTTTGTGAAGAATCTGAAGAGCCTTTTGTGCAATGGAAAGGTTCCCTGGATGTTAAAGGTTCTTCATGGAACCATAGATGCCGAAAAAGAACCCTTATATTTAAGAGTAAAGGCAAGCTGTTTGGTGAATAATAATGAATAATTGATGAAGAGAATCTAATCTCAAAACGTCACCTTTGGTGAAAACAGAAATAATTATTTTTCTACTTCTGGAGCTGTGGTGTGCCTACTTAGATTGTTTTGGTGTGGTGGAGCGCCCACATTGGGCTTTTTGCCTACTGGATGTGCGCACTTTACCTGTTTTTTTGTTAATAATTAATGATATAAAACACAACGCTACATATTATTTTCAGACGTCCCAACTTATAAGGATTTTTATGATGCTTTAATGGACCTTTCTTGTCCCATTTGGTTCCCGTCTACTTTCAAAGTAGACCAAATTAATATTTTTTGGACAAACTATCACACATTGCCAGGGTTGTGTCATCTGAAAAAGTTAGTTATAAAGTTAGAAATCCAATGATGGCTTCATTCAGCTTATCCATCCATCCAACCATCTGGCCAGGCATTTATCACCTGCTGTCTGTCTTTCTTCAGACAAGACAGAAGTGCATGAAGACAAGAAGAGGCCATTATTACAGAGAATCCCAGAATAGACATCTTTTTATTATAAGCCTGTCCAGTGCGAGTGGTGAAGAAAAATTACAGGGAGTTCCTCTAACACATAAAAAATGTTGCTGCGCCGAAACCAGGAACCTCAATAAAGGTTGCATTAGAAAATCTTTAGTTTCCACACTCACCAAATCTTTGAGAAATCGCTTCATTTCTGCCCTTTTTCACGTGCTTTGTTTTATGTTGAGCTGCAGCAGACTGTTTTGTGGCTTCTCTCTCAAGCCTGTGGAAAGAAAATACGCTCACTTGTGGCTTATTGGGATGCCACTCCTGAGCCTAACATCTGCTTAGAGGAAGATGTTGAAAGAGAGAGGGGTACGGCATAAAAAACCTGCTAATCTTGTGCTCAAATTTTCAGATTCATGTCATGTGTTGAGTTGAAAGACAAAAACAGCCTTTCTAGCTTTGGCGAATGGAGATCACTGGGCCTTTAGATCTTGAGATTCCTTCATGATTCATTTGATGTTTTTGTGACAGACAAGTGCACATCAAAGATGAGTGGCTAGAAAAAGTGTCCATAAACAGTGATTCACACCAGATTCTTGATTGCACATTTAGTCACATCCTTAAACGCACATCTGTCACAGTGAATAATGGACAACAGATGGAAGAAGGTCTAAGAAACAAAAAACAACTAGAAAAATGATCATACCATGTTTTATAGTGACCCGCTCATCTTCATAGTATCTCACAAAATGTTCCTAGAAATAAAAGTTCACATTCTCTCCAGATAAGACGGTGTTAACAGGCACCACACAGACTTTATTCATTACTCCACCCTGTTTGTGGCAATAAACCATTACAAAACACTGCAGAACTATGTTCTGATCGACTGCAAAGTAGAAACTTCCCACTAATACCAGCATGTGGGGAAAGCAAGCAGTCTGGCGGTGACGCTGGGCATTGTGGGCCACTCCCTACATGCTGCTAATTGGTGTAATCACTGCAGTAATGAAGTATAGCGGTTTCTCCAAGTGTGATTACAGGTCGTCAGCTCGCAGAGGAAATGAGGGGTTGGGGAGCTGTGGAATTCTCTGTTATATGGGTGTTGGTGCTCGTTTACGGGATGTGCGCGTGAGGCGTGCGCTGTTGTTTTGACGTTGTCGTCTGATGGCTGGCTGGTGTCAGGCGTAAACAACTCACCCTGTATGGACACAGGCAGCCTTTGATATTCACGGACTTCCTTATTGACCCTTATCAGGATTTAGAAATTCTTCACTTCTGACAGGACAATGCGGCGCGAGTGTGTGCGCTTGTGCAGTCCGACGCTTTTCTACAACACCGTGTGATGTGACATACACAGTTGAATGCAGTATGTGTCAACTGCTTCCCACAAAGATAACGTTTGAAGAATGGGGCGATAAACGTAAAGCTGAGTATTAAAATCACTTTTAAAATGTTCTCTTTTCGTTAAAGAAAACGATATATTTTTTTTAATATGGAACTTTATTCTGCTGTCTTGGCCAGGACTCCCTTGAAAAAGAGATTTTGAATCTCAATGAGATTATTTCCTGGTAAAATAAAGGTAAAATAAAAAAATTAAAATAAAAAATAAAGACAAAAGAATGTCAAAATATTTTTACGGCAAGCTGTATTTAAACTTTATTGGGGGGGGGGGGTATTCCACCAATATCAGTAATATTTATGACTCTGGACCACAAAACCAGTCATAAGGGTCAATTTTTCGAAATTGAGATGTATACATCATCTGAAAGCTGAACAAATAAGCGTTCCATTGATGCATGGCTTGTTAGGATCGAACAATATTTGGCTGAGATACAACTATTTGAAAATCTGGAATCTGAGGCTGCAAAAAAAATCTACATATTGCAAACCTATAGAAATTCACCTTTAAATTTGTCCAAATTAAGTTCTTACCAATGCATATTACTAATCAAAAAGTTTTGATATATATACAGTACAGTAGGATGTTTTCAAAATATCTTCATGGAACATGATCTTTACTTAATATTCTAATGATTTTTGGCATAAAAGAAAAATCTATAATTTTGACCCATAAAATGTATTTTTGGCTATTGCTACAAATATACCCCAGCGACTTAAGAATGGTTTTGAGGTCCAGGGTCACATCCTTATAGGGATAGTTCACCTAATATTGAAACTTCTGCCATCATTTGATCACCTTCGTGTTGTTCCAAACCTGTATGACTTTAGATTTTCTACAGAACATGAAAGAAGATATTTTGAAGAATGTTGCTAACTAAACTGATTTAGTTACTAATGATTTTCACTTTATATGGACTGTATATATAAAAAAATGTCACAATATATCTTCTTTTGTGTTCACCATGAAAGAAAGACATTCAGGTTTGGAACAAGTCCCTTAAACTTGAAAATGTTTGGTTACATGTGGCTCCATATGGTTTCCTGGCAGAGCACAAATCATGCTGAATTCGGTCTCATGGCTATTTCTACCAGTTTAGAAGCAATGGTCGTTCTTTCCATGAAATCAGTTTTCATTTTTTTTAATCTTCCCATAATATGGTGTCTTCAGCATAGTTTATTTTCCCTGCCTCTCCCAGGGAATCCTGAATCACGTTTGGTGTAATAATGATAAACTTGCTCTTATTCTACAGACCTGAACACAAACAGACATTTAGGACAGCTCACTGTCACTGTCAATGTTTTTACAAGTATATGATGGATGAAACAGTACATTCGTCATCAAAGTCCAGAGTCAGATATTTCTGGAGAATAATTTCCCCTCATCTGAGTAGTTGAAAAAGGGTCTTGTTTCAAGATTGGGTAACGTGGTTAACCTGTCCTGTGGAGAAACAGAGCTTCCTACACTCCCAGTTAACTGCTCTTCGGCCTATCTTGAGAATACAGACTATAGGGTGATGAAAGATGTAGACAAAGTTATTTATAGTTCGTTACACAAGTTGTTATGGTGATAAGGTCATTGCCTGATGAACTCATGTAAGCCTTACAAAGGACCTTCACAGATAATTTTTGACCAAAATATCCTCCTTTGCTTATCTTTGTAGGGTCTGTAATACCATGAATGGATTTTAAAAAACGCTGAACACACATCAAACTACAAACACGTATTTCTGTATGTTTACTATAAGTCAAAAGGAATTTGTTCTCTGTGATCCCCTACAGTCACACTTTTCCAACGGTCAATATTGACCTGTATGGTAATTATAATCCTCTGAACACTGCCGAGCCAACAGCCTTACTGTCAACAGCTAGTGTTAGGGGTTTTCATTTAGATTACATGATCAAAAGAGCCTGGGATTTCTTGTTTTGCCGTAAATATTTACCTCTGCACTCTTAGAAATAAAGATTCCAAAAAGGAATTTCCGCAGCAATGTTGCAGAAGAACCATTGGTTCCTCAAAGAACCGTTCAGTGACCAGTTCTGAAAAGAGCCATTTCTTTCTTCGTGTGAAGAACATTTGAATAATCTATCACATTTTGTCCTACTATAAATAACCTTTTGTGCAATGGAAATGTGTATTTAGTAACAGGGCTTGGAAAAAACAATGGACCAAAACCAGCAGATGACATTGCACCCAAATCATCACAGACTGTGGAAACTTAACACTGGACTTCAAGCAACTTGGGCTATGAGCTTCTCCACCCTTCCTCCAGACTCTAGGACCTTGGTTTCCAAATGAAATACAAAACTTGCTCTCATCTGAAAAGAGGACTTTGGACCACTGGGCAACAGTCCAGTTCTCCTTCTTCTTAGCCCAGGTAAGACGCCTCTGACGACAACTGTAGCCAAATTCCTCGACACGTCTGTGTGTGGTGCTCTTGATGCCTTGACCCCAGCCTCAGTCCATTCCTCGTGAAGTTCACCCAAATTCTTGAATCGATTTTGCTTGACAATCCTCATACGGCTCCGGTTCTCTCGGTTGGTTGTGCATCTTTTTCTTCCACACTTTTTCCTTCCACTCAACTTTCTGTTTACATGCTTGGATACAGCACTCTGTGAACAGACAGCTTCTTTGGCAATGAATGTTTGTGGCTTACCCTCCTTGTGAAGGGTGTCAATGATTGTCTTCTGGACAACTGTCAGATCAGCAGTCTTCCCCATGATTGTGTAGCCTAGTGAACCAAACTGAGACCATTTTGAAGGATCAGGAAACCTTTGCAGGTGTTTAGAGATGACTAGCATGTCACCATATTATAATTTGTTGAGATTGAATTGGTGGGTTTTTGTTAAATGTGAGCCAAAATCATCACAATTAAAAGAACCAAAGACTTAAACTACTTCAGTCTGTGTGCATTTAATTTATTTAATACACGAGTTTCACAATTTGAGTTGAATTACTGAAATAAATGAACTTTTCCATTTATTGAGATACACCTGTAGTGTATACAGGCCTACTGTTATTTATTTCGTATGAGATGCATTGGGTTGAGTTGCGCTGCAGTGAAAGTGCTTCATTGAAGTAGTACGGTGATTATCTCTTCAGCACGCATCGCGAGCAGGACAAACAACAATAATATTAATGACTATGATTGGACTGTCATTTACATAACATTATAATAAGAACACTATTATAGAAAACACTGTTAATGTTGAGTTTAGCTGCTGTGTTTCTGCACGTTGTTGCATGAAGAACGCATCCACAAAAGGAGTTCATTCAGAGCCGCACAGACACGGTCACGTGTGCACTTTGTGCAGATAGCCAGTAAAGTCGTAACATAAATAAAGAAGTGTATTCTGTATGAGATAAATTAGTTCAAATGAGTTAATTCATTAAAGCTATCATATGATTAATTTTACTGGTCATCTTAAGCGCACGCAGCTCAAAACAGAAATGTAGAACTGTCACGGTCGCGCTGCGGGAAGGACACGGGAGACGAGAGGTAAAGGAATAATGGGAATTTAATGACGGAACACAGGATACACAACCACATAGACGAGTTGACGGACAAAGACTCAGGGAAAACTCAGGGCTTATGAACACATAACAATCACGGGAAACAGCATCAGGTGAGGAGCAAATCAAACACAGATGGGGATGAATGAACTAATGACAGGAAACAGGAAGGACCATATAAGGGTGTGGAAACACAAGGAAAAGGAAGACAAAGTCTGACATTACCCCCCCCCCCCCCCCTTCCAATAGGCGCGTCCCGCGCCGTACGACATCGAAAGGGGAGGCACTCTGGAGGCCTCAAGGACCTGGAGACCGGACAGGTGGCCTCCAGGGCGGTGCCCGTTCCGGGACCCATGGCGGATCCGGGGACTCAGGCGGCCACGGCGGATCCGGGGGCTCAGGCGGCCACGGAGGATCCGGGGACTCAGGCGACCATGGCGGATCCGGCGGCCATGGCGGATCAGGCGGCCATGGCGGATCCGGGGATTCCGGCGGCCATGGCGGAGCAGGGTGCTCGGGCGGCCATGGCGGATCCGGGGATTCCGGCGGCCATGGTGGAGCAGGGTGCTCGGGCGGCCATGGCGGAGCGGTGAGCTTGGGAGGCCATGGAGGATAGCCCCCCCCCCAAATTTTCTTGGGGAAGCTCCCCATCTCAGGGGGGCGCTCGGGAAGCGCAGAAGGGGCGCTGGACGGGACCAGCGGAGGCCAAGGGGAGCTGGACAAGGTTCAAGGTTCAAGGTTCAAGGTTCTTTATTATTTGTCACATACACAATCATACAGGGTATAATAGGTAGTGAAATGTTAGTCAGGACAGGTCCGCTCAATGGAAAGTGCAAGAAAGAAAAATAAAACATGATAATAAAATAAAAATAACATAAAAGCAATAAAAAACTATGAAACAAAAAACACGAGAGAGTATATATATATACAAATATGGTGAGAATGAAATAAGAAACAAATAATGAAATAAAATAAGGGGTAAGATGTGCAATGAGATAAAGTGTGCAGTGCAAGAGAATGTGCAAATAGGTTGTACCGGGAATGTACACATAGCAGCAGTGTGGATGATGGGGAATAATGGTTGTGATTACAGTTTATTAAATTGAGTCCTGTGGATGTTATGATGTTATTAGACTGAGTTTAGGAGCCTGATGGCCTGGGGGAAGAAACTCCTCCGCAGTCTTTCAGTTTTAGCCAACATGCTCCTGTAGCGCCTGCCAGATGGCAGTAAAATGAAAAGATGGTTACCGGGGTGATTCGAGTCCTTGATGATTTTTGCAGTTCTGCTTTTGCAACGTTTGAGGTAGATGTCCTGCAGAGAGGGGAGAGTAGACCCTGAAGGGGGTCGCACACCGGATGCGCAGCGCCGCGCTGCGTCGCGTCGCGCTGCGTCGCGTCGCGTCGCGTCGCGCCATGTCTTTCAAATTCGAACACATTGTTTTCTATGTGTGTACGCACACCGGCGGCGCCATTCGGCGTCTGTCCGCAGCGCCCAGCAACGACTCAGAACGCTGTTCAAATTCCTGCCGCGCCACAGAGCGCCATCTGCATTGTTTTATATTAAATAACATCATATTTGTCTCAAACCGTTGTTAATACATTACACCAAGATACCACTGCTGCAAAGTACTGTACACATTAGTTTTACAGCTTGAATAAAATGTAAACATATAGAATTAAATGTATAATAAACGTAATCCTTTAAATGTTTTTATATTTCTCTTGAGACATTTTTACATACGCAAAATATTACAGTATAGACCTATGTAACAATTGTCTGTCGTGATTACATTCACTGTCGTCGGTTGCTACCAACTGGATTTACCAGGACAACCGTTACAACACACTTCAGGTCATTTAAATAGCTGTGTAACGTTAGCGGGCCGCAATGGACGACGAAAAACTAATCAACGACTTTTCATAACACAGATTAACGTTCATTAATTGATTAACGTTCAAAACGCCGCTATTATCAATTTAAATAATATATTAAAATAATAAATTAAGTTAAAACTCACCCATCTTGCAGCTCAGACGTTGATTCGAAATTGAGCTCGCGCGTATAGAATGTGCGCGTCTGGTGTGCGATACCTTGAGTTGTCCTAGACGCGACGCGACGCGGCGCGGCGCGGCGCTGCGCATCCGGTGTGCGACCCCCTTGAGATGCGCTCAGCTAAGCGCACGACTCTCTGCAGAGCTTTGCAGTCCTGGTTTGTGGCATTATTATACCACACTGAGATGCACTGAGTCAGTACACTTTCTATGGCCCCTGAATAGAAAGTTTTCAGGATAGCTGGTGAGACCCTGAATTTTCTCAGCTGTCGCAGATGGTACAGCCTTTGCCTGGCTTTCTTGACCTGTGTTTGGATGTGTGCAGTCCATGTCAGGTCCTCGGAGATGTTTACACCGAGGTACTTGAAGCTGCTCACCCTCTCCACAGGGGTCCCGCTGATCATAAGAGGAGTGTAGGGCTGCAGCTGTCTCTTCCTGAAGTCTACAATCAGCTCTTTGGTTTTGCTCACGTTCAGAGAGAGACAGTTGTCCTGGCACCATGATGTAAGTCTCTCCACCTCATCCAAGTATGCGGCCTCATCATTGTTGGAAACGAGGCCCAGAACCACAGTATCGTCAGCAAATTTAACAATGGAAGTGGAGCTGTGTGAGGACACGCAGTCGTGGGTGTAGAGAGAGTATAGCAGGGGGCTCAGGACACAGCCCTGTGGGGCTCCTACATTCAGGGTGATGGAGTTGGAGGTGAACTGGCCGACTTTCACCACTTGTGGTCTGGCGGTGAGGAAATCTTGGATCCAGTCACAGAGTGAAGTGTTTAGGCCGAGGTCTGATAGTTTGACAGCTAGCTTGGTGGGGACTATAGTGTTGAAAGCTGAGCTATAGTCGATGAATAGCAGCCTGACATAGTTGCCATTCTTGCTGTCGATGTGAGTGAGGGAGGAGTGCAGTACCTGGGAGATGGCATCATCAGTAGACCTATTTGGCCGATAGGCAAACTGAAGAGGGTCCAAGGTAGCAGGGATGGAGGAGCAAATGTGTTTCTTTAAGAGTCTCTCAAAAACCTTCATGACTGTCGATGTGAGGGCAACTGGACGGTAGTCATTCAGGCAAGAGGGTTTACTGTTCTTAGGCACAGGGATTATGACAGATTTTTTAAAGGAGGTGGGAACAACAGAGGTAGCAAGTGACTCATTAAAGATGGAAGTAAACAAACCAGCAAGCTGATCAGCACAGGACCTCAGAACGCGGCCAGTAATCCCATCAGGTCCTGCTGCTTTCCTGACGTTCACTCTCTTTAGTTCCCTCCGAACGTCATCCTCTGAAAAGGTGATAGCACAAACATCGCTGCTCTGTCTGCTGCTTTCTGACGTGCTGATCGGCAGGATCGCGCCGCCATTAACGTTACATTCAAAGCGACCGTAGAAAGTGTTTAGCTCCTCGGCCAGCAGCGGATCTGCTCTCACCTCCGCGGAAGAGTTATTTCCAGAGGAACAGATGGTCTTCAGTCCCTGCCACATGCGTCGGGAGTCATTGAGCTGGAAATGTGACTCAATTCTCTCCCTGTACCGGCGTTTAGCGGCTCTTATTGCACGCCGGAGAGCATAACACGCTGTTTTGTATTCGCTCATGTTCCCCGACAAAAGACCGGCATTGTATGCGGCAGTGCGATGGTTAACCGCATCACGGATTGATCTGTCCACCCACGGTTTCTGATTGGAGAATGTCCTTATTGTTACTGTTTCGGTGGCTTGCTCGGTTAGCGTGTTTACGAAGCTTACTGCTACATCCGTGAATTCGCTGACGTCAGTTGAACTCGCCCGGAACATGTCCCAGTCGACGTCATCAAGAGACGCCTGTAGCATAGCTTCAGAGTGGGCGGACCAGCGCGTCACTTCCCTCTCCACCGGGGGTCTCTGAACGATCCATTGTTTATATTCCGGTGTGAGAAATATGGCCGCGTGGTCTGATTTGCCGAAAGCCGGCAGGGAACGAGCTTTGTAGGCATTCTTAAACTGGGTGTAGCAATGATCCAGTGTATTCAGTCCTCTGGTTGGACAGGATATATGTTGGTGAAAGTTTGGCATGACTTTTCTGAGGTTGGCTTTGTTAAAGTCCCCAGCTATGATGGAGGCAGCGTCAGGGTGCTTGTTGATATAGCCGCTGAGCTCGTCGTGAAGTGAGGACAAAGCCACGCTAGTATCTGCTTGTGGTGGTATATATACGGCAGTGATGATGATCGATGTAAACTCCCGGGGGAGGTAGAATGGGCGGCAGCTGGACGGGACCAGCGGAGGTAAAGGTGGGCTGGACGGGACCAGCGGAGGCCCAGGTGTGCTGGACGGGACCAGCGTGGGCCATGGTGAGCTGGACGGGACCAGCGGAGGCAAAGGTGAGCTGGACGGGACCAGCGGAGGCAAAGGTGAGCTGGACGGGACCAGCGGAGGCCCAGGTGAGCTGCACGGGACCAGCGGAGGCTCAGGTGAGCTGCACGTGAACAACTCCTGGGGGCGCTCTGGAAGCGCAGACTTTCGTGGGCGCTCGGGTAGCGCTGACTCTCGCGGGCATTCGGGTTGCGCGGAGTCTCGGGGGCGCTCGGGAAGCGCAGAAGGGGCGCTGGACGGGACCAGCGGAGGCCCAGGTGAGCTGGACGGGACCAGCGGAGGCCCAGGTGAGCTGGACGGGACCAGCGGAGGCAGAGGTGAGCTGGACGGGACCAACTCCTGGGGGCGCTCTGGAAGCGCAGACTTTCGTGGGCGCTCGGGTAGCGCTGACTCTCGCGGGCACTCGGGTCGCGCGGAGCCTCGTGGGCGCTCAGGAAGCGCAGAAGGGGCGCTGGACGAAACCAGCGGAGGACAAGGTGAGCTGGACGGGACCAGCGGAAGCCAAGGGGAGCTGGACGGGACCAGCGAAGGCAAAGGTGAGCTGGACGGGACCAGCGGAGGCCCAGGTGAGCTGGACGGGACCAGCGTGGGCCAAGGTGAGCTGGACGGGACCAGCGGAGGCAAAGGTGAGCTGGACGGGACCAACTCTTGGGGGCGCTCTGGAGGCGCTGACTCTCGTGGGCGCTCGGGTGGCGCTGACTCTCGTGGGCGCTCGGGTGGCGCTGACTCTCGTGGGCGCTCGGGTGGCGCTGACTCTCGTGGGCGCTCGGGTGGCGCTGACTCTCGTGGGCGCTCGGGTGGCGCTGACTCTCGTGGGCGCTCTGGAGTGCTGGACGGAACTAGCGGGGAAACTTGAGAGCACTTGCGAGGAGCAGGCACGGGAGGGCTCTGGCGAGGAGCAGGCACCGGAGGGCGCTGGCGAGGAGCAGGCACCGGAGGGCGCTGGCGAGGAGCAGGCACCGGAGGGCGCTGGCGAGGAGCAGGCTCTGGGGCTGGGCTCCAATCCATCCCCTCGTATGTCACCAACAAGCCCAGGGGCACATGAGCCTCGGGAGGTGGGCTTGCGGTGGCTGGCGGACTTACGTGAGCCTCGAACGGCCACTGACTTCCCGCGAACGGCGGGCTTACGCGAGCGGCGAACGGCCGCTGACTTCCCGCGAACGGCAGGCTTACGTGAGCCGCGAACGGCCGCTGACTTCCCGCGAACGGCGGGCTGGGCGAGCCGCGGGCGGCGTCGAAGGAACCCCGCGAACGGCAGACCAGGATCAGCTGCGGGCGGCGGCGGCGGCGCTCCTCCATCTTTCTTTTGGGTCCGTCAATCTGTCACGGTCGCGCTGCGGGAAGGACACGGGAGACGAGAGGTAAAGGAATAATGGGAATTTAATGACGGAACACAGGATACACAACCACATAGACGAGTTGACGGACAAAGACTCAGGGAAAACTCAGGGCTTATGAACACATAACAATCACGGGAAACAGCATCAGGTGAGGAGCAAATCAAACACAGATGGGGATGAATGAACTAATGACAGGAAACAGGAAGGACCATATAAGGGTGTGGAAACACAAGGAAAAGGAAGACAAAGTCTGACAAGAACATTAATAACTATGGCATATAGCCTACATAACGTTATAATAAGAGCACTATTGAAAAACAATTACCCCGTTTGTATCTGCGAGGCGTCCGTTACACATTTTCCCTGTGTGTTAAAGTCAGTAATAATTACTGTCGAATGTCTGACTTGACTCTTGGTAATGTATTTTGGCCACGCCTCCAAACATATGATTCGACTATCAATCGAATATTGGCAAGATATGAAAATTCCGATTCTACTATGAAAATCCTTAGTCGAGGACACCTCTAATATATATACAGTATATCATTATTGTGATGGGGGGGGCCTGCAGTAAGTCATAGCCCCGGTGCCCTTTGCAGTCTTAATGCGGCCCTGCTTTGTAGTTGACTGTTTTTTAACTGATTATGTGTTTCTCTTTGGGTGTTTATAAGCACATTTCTATTGATTCTTATCGTTTTAATGCAGTGAACTCACTTGTCCGAGTCCTTGCTCTGTGTGTCTGGCTGTCGCAGACTTGTATTGAAACCGTGTAGTTCCCTGCCTTGTCAATCAATGGGTAAAAAGCAGTTAAATCTCTCTGTTAGCCATACATGTAATTATAGCTTGCCAAAATGTTACTAAATATGCCCTCGCTGGCTTTCTGGTTTTGTTTTTTCCTCCCCTTTCCCCTTTTGAAGGAGTTCTAATTGGTGGAGACAGTGTGTCAGGATTAGAGGCTGGGAGTTTCAAAACCCAACACCCCCCAAAACCACACACACCCCCTCCTGTTCCCTGCTCGGAGCTGTAGGACAGGCTCTGTGAGGGACATACAGGGCTGTGTGCTCGCTGTGGCTGGCCTCTCAGCACCTCTCTTCTGATTCTGCTCTGCACCTCCAAACCTACTCCTCCACAAAGGCCACAGTCAATATACCACTACATATGACTCAACAGGCATTTCGGGGAATTGTAGTTTATTTTAAAATTCGACAGCCGTTGATTTGCTCAGGCCCTGGGAAGGAAATGCCTTGATTGAGCAGTGAAGATTAACATAACTAAAGCTTACAAATGCATACAATCCAATGTTGGGATGCAGGATTCGGCAGGCCCTGTGAACAGGTGTCTGAGAGCAATCGATCAGCCTCTTTCGTCACCTCCTCCTGCTGGACTTGTAGACTCTGTGGGCGCCTCATCTTACATGCTAGGAAGTTATATTGCCCTCTTTTTACACAGTGCTGCTGCTGTCCATCCGACTCCGACTGAGCCAAGTCAGAAAAACACAGAATCCCTGAGTTGTCTATGACAAAGCCTGCTGGGACCTGCTGATCGTTCAGATTAGAGTGAGGGAACTAAAGTATGTGAATTTAAAGTATGTTATTTGAAATCGGCTAAACCACTGGGATCTCAGTTCAGCGTCCATGTTTTGACACCGCAGCCGAAGGAAAATTGTCACGTGACAGCTGATTGCACAAGAACACGCAGTCCCTTACTCTCCACTAGTGATTATCCCGGGCTGTGATGTCAAAGGTCGCATGGAAAATATTTAGCAGTTTTAGAGTCCTCATGAAAAAAAGGCACATTTTCTTTGCTTGTATAGTGCTTTATACAATACACATTGTTTCAAAGCAGCTTTACAGACTTTAGTTTCAGCTATAAGCAGCTTTACAGAAAACATTCAGCTCAATTTGGTTCAATGTTAATTCAGTTTAGATCAAAAACGATGATGATGATGATGTAAATGATGAGAAGTTAATCTATTATCAAATGAAACCGATTCAGCTAAAAAACAGTTCGGAAGATATTATAGTCATTATACACCTCAGTTTAGTTCAATGTTGATTCAATGCAGTCTAATAACAGCTAACAGTGTTGCACAGTTAATCAGTTATGAATCATCTCTACTGAATACAATGTAGTGTCATTATCTTGCTCAATTCAGTTTAGGCTTTGTTCTCATCCAGTAGTGTCGATAATATTTCTGAATATTTCTTTCACAGTTAAGCAAGCCAAAGGCAACAAAGGCAAGGAACCAAAACCTTGGCAGAAACTAGGCCCAATCTACTGGCCGCTGTCTCATCTTATTTACAGTATATTACTGTATATTTACTGTATAAAATAGCATTATATCCTCAGAATATGTAGCACATTTGTAATGATCATCATTAGAGAAAGATGCATTTTGAGTCCTTGATCTTCACTGCTAGACATGTCTGTCATTTCCACAGTAATTTACTGTATATCACCCAGTATGATACTGCAAATTCCCTTTACAGCAAATAACTGTAATACCCTTTGCATCATGGGAATTTTCTGTGATGTCAGACCTCACATACAGAGACTTACTGTATTTTTTTTAATTGCTGTATACTACTGTATTTGCTGTAACGGTCTCTTTGGCGCCATTCTATTGAGGTTGTTTTATTTTCCTCATTTATTTTCTCATTTGCCCTACGTGTCTTCAGCGCCGCAATAGCTTTGGATTGACTACACTGGATGTGTTACGTCGCTTGTAATAATGGGCAAATCCGTTTGTCCTTCATGTCAGAAACAGCGCGCGGGCTGAGTACATCTGTATGTCAGAAATATACCGGGGCATCACTTTACTGTCCGCATCCACTGTAGATAGTATATACAATGGGTTCTATGTTGTTGTCTGTTGTCGAGTCGTGCCGCACCCCTCCACTCGCGTCCGAGTAAGACACGGAAGCAGCGGGGAAGTGCCGTGGGTTTTGCCCGAGGATGAACCCGCGAGAGTGGAAGAGCTCCGGAGAACATCTGCGCTGTGTGTCTTCGCACCTTACGAGAGAATAAGACCAGCAAGCAAGGTTAACACATGTGTACGTTTGTCTGTGTGTTTGTGTCAGCTTTTTGCACACCAGTTTAACCCCATAGTAACATTTACTCGTCAACATGGCGGTTACAGAACTTTACCATGGTAAACTGCACTGTCATTTCAAACGACTTTTATCAGCTTATTGAATTAAGTTACTGAATTAAAATTATTTTTAACGAGCAACGCACATCTTATATTAACATTAGGTTAACTAATGTGACATTTACTTCAGGTGTTAGTAGTTAATGTTGGCCAGTATCCTATTGAGAATATAAAATAGTGTGTTAGCTAAGTTAAACAGGTTTTGTGGCTAGCAGCCTTTCTAGTTTTAGAATTAGTTTGTTCTAGTTTTTAATGGAATTTACGATTTAATGCATTTTTTGTATTTGTGTTTTAAAGTGAAAGTGACGTGACATACAGCCAAGTATGGTGACCCATACTCGGAATTCATGCTCTGCATTTAACCCATCCAAGTGCACACACACAGCAGTGAACACGCACACACACAGAAGTGAACACGCACACACACACACACACACCATGAACACACACCCGAAGCAGTGGGCAGCCATTTATGCTGCGGCACCCAGGAGCAGTTGGGGGTTCGGTGCCTTGCTCAAGGGCATCTCAGTCGAGGTATTGAGGGTGGAGAGAGTGCTGTACATTCACTCCCCCCACCTACAATTCCTGCTGGACCGAGACTCGAACTCACAAACGTTCAATTATGAGTCCGACTCTCTACCATTTGGCCACGACTTTCCCACAAAGGCAACTGCAATGAAGCATCAAGAAAGACATGAGCATGCCAGACACCCTGAGACTGGTAATTCATGGTAAGAGAACAACTGGTTTTGAGATTTGTGTATTCTAAATGAGGTTTGCCTTTTAAAAGTGTGCTATTTCTACTTCTTGTTTTACAGAGAAGACATTTCTGCCACTTGTAAAGTGGATGGTGAGCAAAGGTGGTGGCCACGTTTTGGAGCAGCACCTGGGTTTTGCAGATGGCTATGTATTCTTTAGCTGCTTGTCTTTTTTCCCCATTATGTTTCTGTTGCCTAACGATTCTTTGTGAGGATAAATCCAGAGGATACAACATAATGTACTGCAAACCGTCCTAAGACAAGAATGGTGAAGATGCACTGTTCCAGCATTGGAAGTGTACATTATAAAATATAATGAAATCTATATTAAAATTAATGAATTACAGTAGTATACTGATGAATTTGATTTTATTTACAGTAATTTACTGTAAAACAGTACAGTTTGCTACTGTAAATCAAATACAGTTTGCTACTGTTAATCTTAATTACAGTAACTTACTGTAACAGTGTTGCCAGTTAGTTACTGTAAAAACCCTTTGAAATGTCTAACAGTTGTGTGGAAAAAGTGCTTTACTAATAGTCCCCTTTTCTTGATATTCCTACATTGATATCATGCAAAAGTTTTTTAAGTTTGTCTGCTTTTCTGAGACATTGTATGAGTTGCAAGACTGGATTTATTATAACTTTGAACAGACAAGCTTGATACGTGCTTCTATCACATCATGCAAACATGTGTAATTTTTATGTTTTTATTTTCAGTGCGATACAATATTTGTCCATGTTTCTGCATATGCCCTATAGATTTCCACGATAAGAATTCCATTGGATTTTTCCTTTGTTTTCATAAACTGGGGATGGACTCTGTGTTGTGACCACAAATGCTGTCAACATAGCTGAAATTGTATTTAAGCCATAATATTCCTATAAAACCACATATGAACGAAAAAGAAAATAATTGACTCAGCAGACCTGTGAAGTGTCCCTTAAGGCGAACTTCTTGTGGCCTTTTTGACAAATGGCACAGCAAAATAGTTTCCATTAGCAAGCAAATTCACTCACTGACCGCTTGTTTAGGTCCATTTTAAATCAAATTCAATGAAACAATATGAACAATCAGCAAAATCTCTGGGAGCCAGCTAAAGTAATTCTGTGCTCTACACAATAAACACATGAACAATGAATGAGTGTGTTTGGAGTCTCGGAGTGTAAATATCACCCTCCTCGTGCCCATTGCTCTGCAGGACAGACCCCCTGATGGGCTTCTGGAGCCGTCTGTATTTTTGAGTTTCCCATATTAAAATCAATCATTATAGTTTAGAGTGAGCACTGAAGCTTTTTTTATGTTTGTGATGATTATTCACCAGACAATCAGCTCTGCTACAATCAAAGTGAATACACTTACACATTTTAAAGCTAACGTTAAGGCTTTACACACAAATATAGAGATTAGTTTAATGCAATTATGCAGCTATCAAACTGTCTTCCTAGGTACCGGCTAGGAATAATTGATTCCAGGTTCACACAACTCTTCATGATGAATGAGCCTCACGTGTACATTAGACTGTCACACACACTCACAGGCCCTTAAAATTATATCTATATTCTGCGGACTATATTGCCTCATAACTATTTCTGGCTCTGAGTTCTTAGGAAATGGGGATAAAACTGGTTGCATTGTGTTTGTGTGTGTTTTTTTCTCCTTCCTTTGCTCTTTTTTTCAAAGTTGTGTTGTAATTCAGAGTTCATTGGACCAGAGGCTGTGCAGCTATCAGAAAGAAACCAGTCCAGCCACTGATTATACTGCGTGCTCGCTCGTGCTCTCTCACTCATTCTTGCCCTCTTCCCTTTATTCTACAGGTTATACATTTACAGACAGCCTGTCAATAAATGTTCAAGCTGTTTGATTATGTGAACTTGTAGAGGTGATGCAAACAGAGACTGAATATGGGTCGAGATTCAACAGCGTGTTCTCATCCATTTCTCCAATTTTGCAGTAAATAAAAATATACTTATCAGCTATGAAATGGTATTTTGTAAGTACACTGAAGTACTTTTTCATATTTGTGATATTTAGATATCATAAGATAGATGTACTTTTCTGGTTAAATCCTGTCAAAAAATGTGAAGACAAAGACAAAATTGTTTTGTTTTATATAGTCAGTTTGATGATATTTAGGTGGGTGGTTTAGTAGATGGTTTGTAGAGATATAATTCAAATTATAATTTGTAATCCTTTTTATAATTGATTTAAATCATACATTATAATGCAGATTCTTAAAGGAATAGTTCACCCAAAAATGAATTTACTCACTCGTATGACATCCAAGATGTAGGTGTTTTTCTTTCTTCAGTAGAACAGTAAAGACTGTTCTTTAGCTGAACTCATGGTCCTTGATGATTCAGAATATGCAAGTCAATGGGTGCCGTCACTTTGAAAGTCAAAAAAGCAGGTACAGGAAACACAAAATTAATACTTTTGGCTTTTGAGGATATATTAAGGTCTAATGAAGCGAAATGATCTGGCTGTGCAGGAAAATAAACATTACTTAAAACGTCTGTAATCCATAGCCTCAGGCAAACAGTCAGGCTTTCTGTCACATGACATATGCGCGGTTACAAAATCACTTGTGAACTGATGCATTGTTGTTTAGAACAGAGAAGAGGGGACACGTGCTGAAGGTGACATCATCAGACATTGTAAGGCAAATTCATGCAAATTCGCATCACATAGTATTTGATGCAAATCTAACTCGACTAATTAAAATGAAAATTGTCACTGTATACTTATACATTTTCTCAAGCAAAGCAAATTTAAATGTCTATTGAACACATATAATCTCACAGATCTTGACAAATTACAATGTACGTGTTATTTGGTCACATGCTTGAGCAAACTAATCAAAGTTAATAGATTTGTTAATCAAACACTAACTCTCTAAATGACGGCACCCATTGACTTGTGTATTGTGAATGACCAATGGCCATGGGATCAGCTAAAAATCATCTGTAGGGTTTAGTGAAAAAACAAACTCATCTACATCTTGGATGGCATGAAGGTAAATAAATTAACAGCATTTTTTTATTAACTATTCCATGATAAAGTTACCAGTTGATTGGCACATAAAGCCACATAATTTACTCACCAAAGCCATTTCTTATTTACATTTGGCTTTTACTTGACATACATATCATGCCATTCCAGCCATTAGTTTGGTTAGTTTTTAAGTTTGGTTAGAGATGGGTTAATACACCTCGTGCCAGCAGCACACCAGCAGCCACAGCTGGGTTGGATCGAGGCTGTTTCTTTCCAATACAGCTGTGCACTGAACTGACCAGGGCGTCCATCGCATGTGCCCTTTGAAAACCACAGTGGGGACCAAATCTCTCTCTCTCTCTATCTGTACAGAAACATACAGTTTCTCTGCCAGTCTAGTGCGGCCTTGCATCTCCTCTCTAAAAATACTATTAGCAGCTAAATACAAGGATTATATAAAAGCATGAGTATAAATGTATAAATATAAAGTGCATAATGAATGTATTGATATTTGCCGTTTTAGAGTTGCAGTTTCCTCAGGGAGTGGCGAACCAGAGCAGCCGGGACACTCTTTAAAGTGGTGCGCTGGGATGTGGGAATGTGCGCTTTTGGGCCGTAGTGCTGAGCGATGCAAGTGATTCTGGCTCTCGCTCATATAACATCACTGATCAGTCTCACTCAGGCTGTACCTTTAATTTCCAGAGCTTTCCACATGCATTCATAGACTCAGATGTTACTGTGTAGAGGATTAGTTCACCTAAGTTTGGCCTTTTGAGTATCAGGTTATTTCTGTTGATCTCTTCTCTCAGCCTTTTCCCCTCTTGTTCAATCATGTTCTCTTATAATGCCTTTGATTTGTACTCTTCTCTAAAGTATATTTTGTCCAGGAAGGGTGTTTCTGTGAAGATAAAATACATGTTGACTGAAACGTAGGAGACAATAACATTAGTCATTATTATAACTTCTGATTAAATGGCAACTCCGGTAAATGTTGTTGTTCTTACAGAAGTATTAAAACTAGCGTGATTACCACCTCCGCCGTTGACGTTTGAAATCTGCGAAGATCACAGAGCGATGTTTTGGTTTCAGTGCATCTGTACGCTGCTCGCTGATTGCACTTGCCTGTTTTAAATCACTACTGATGACAAATTGTGGCTGAGGTGGGACTGTTAGCACACGCTAGCACAAGAGTACCGCTGAGTTCCAGCGGCTGCATGGGAGTTGCCATTATTACTTCCTTCTGATTTTAATCTTTTTGTGAACATGAAGTTTGTTCAATGAGTCTCCTCCACTTTCCTTCCTATTCTGAATTTGACTTTCAATTGTGAGTTTGCAGAGAACACCTCCACCCATATCTATATGCGGAAATAAAAGTTTGATTATTTATAGATATCCAAAAATTGTGAATTTTTCCACTCCTTTTAGCCAGATAGAACAATTAATATTAGCTCTTTAATATATATTTTTTTATTACAGTTCAGGCAATGTCTTTTTTATTACTACTATGATTTTTTTCTTGCATCTATCTTAATTAAAGGGATATATGGATACAAAAAGAAATGAAAATGCCATTATTATTTACTCCCCATCGTTGCATTATAAAATCTTTTTGATCTTCTTTCCTCTGTGAAGCACACAAAAAAGAAATAATGACAAATATTTCAAAGTTTTTCCATACAAGTGAAAGTCAGTGTGGGCCAGTGTTTTTTTTTTTTTTTGGATGCCATTGATATTCATTTTACTGAGGAAAACAGTCAAAATACTCTACCGTTCAGAAGTTTAGTTGCTAAAAAAAATTTAACATTTGATTTAACATTTAATTTAACATTTACATTTTTAAACAAGTCCCTAATGCTCACCAAGGCTGAATTTATTTCAATCAAAATTACAACCCGAATTTCGTAAATGTTGGGACGTTTTTTAAATTTGAATAAAATTTAAACTGAAAGACTTTCAAATCACATGAGCCAATATTTTATTCACAATAGAATATAGAGAACATAAATGTTTAAACTGAGAAATTTGACACTTTTATCCACTAAATTAGCTCATTTCAAATTTGATGCCTATTACAGTTCTCAAAAAAGTTGGCACGGGTGCAACAAAGGGCTGAAAAAGTAAGAAATGTTGAAACGATTCAGCTGGGAGAACATCTAGCAACTGATCAAGTTAAGTGACATCAGGGCCCGTATGTATAAAGCCTCTAAGAATTACTCTCAAGAACACTGCTAAGAATTTACTTAAGTGAGAAATATTCTTGCCTCAAAGCTGCACTTAAAAGTTAGTTATCAATCATTTCAGTCATAATTTAAATCGAAGTGTAGGACTAAATCTTAAGTGTCAGTCTTAGAAATGATTCACGACACTTTGCTGTGTCACAAACGGGGTTTTGGATGATGAAATACGCATGGACCAATCACTGAATCGATTTCCTTAATTAAGAATATTCTCAGGTAAATTCACATTGAATGCTTAAATTCCTAATAGGAGTTTACATTCATCACACATCTGACAATAAAGAACTTTCAAGAGAATACATTATGGCATTAACTCAATTTAGGGTGCCGATAGACGAATAGTATATTGTAATGATGATAGTCAAAGATAACGCTTGTTGCTGATGACTTTGACGACGTCAAAATAGACTAGGTGCCTATCTTTAGTGATGCATCACAGAGAGCCGCCTCAGAAACTTGCCACGGCGCGGCGGATCAGCTCCGGTGGCCGTGGAGCTGTAACGCGCCGCAGACGCATGCAGTGTAAGTAAGGGGTACGAGATTTATTCATCATACAGTGTAGAGCGCATAACACTCGCGCTAGACTGAAGTCAGTAATGATGTTCTTTGGTAATGTAAAGTTCTTTGCTCGTTTTGAATAACTGAGGAAATTATGAAACCGTTTGATTAACTGCTCGTTGCCAAGCATTTCAAGAAGATTCTTCCTCCTCTTGAAAGATTTGCAAGTTGAAAGTCTCTTTAGCGCCATCACAAGCCCCTGCTGGCAACTCCTAACCACTTGAGAGACCTCTCCAGCTGTCTTAAATTACTGGGAGAGTAAGAGTATTCTTAGGGCCCAGGGCCCGTATTTATCAAGCTTCTCAAAGTGCCATTTTAGTCTTAAGTGCTGAGAATTCATGAAATTAAACTTAAGTTTAAAAGCAAGTTATCACATTTCTTAAAGCTAAGAATCACTCGTACTTTCCCAGTAACTTAAGACAGCTCGAGGAGACAGAGATGTGCGCGAATCTTTCAGGAGAGGAAGAATGTTCTTGAAATGTTTGATGACGAGCAGTTAATCAAACGGTATCGTTTGGACAGAGCAGGCATCATATTTGTCAGAGATTTGGTGAGGGACGTCATATCACCAGTAACTTTACGCAGCAATGCATTTTCAGCGGAACTGAAGGTTGTGATGACGCTTCGTTTCCTTGCCACAGGAAAAATGCAGCAATGCAATGCTGATAATTTGGGGCCTTCACAACTATCAATAAGCCGAATTGTCATGGAAATAATTATGGTACTTACAGCTCCACACACCACCCAACCACAACCTGCATAATCCAACAGAAGCCCAAACACAATTTATGCAAATAGCCGGCTTACTCCCTGGAGTAGTAGATGCAATTGATGGCACTCATATAAATATCTTTGCTCCCAGCATAAACGAGAACGTTTATGTGAACAGGAAGTGGTACTACAGCATCAACACACAAGTAGTGTTCGATGCAGACTACAATATTTTGGATGTGGTACCCAAATGGCCTGGGTCTACACTTGACGTGCGGATATTGAATGAAAGTGGCCTGAAGCAGCTGTTTGAAAGGTACTTTAGGTCATCTAATAGGAGATAAAGGATAGCCTTTATGTCGTTGGCTGCTCACCCCTTTCCATATGCCCAACTCAACTACCACTGACAGCTCAATTATTTTTAAGTTTATTAATACAACTCTCTATCATAATAAAGGCTATAAATAAGGTTTTCATTCCCTACTCAACTACAAGAAGTGTGGTGGAGAGAGGGAACAGGATTCCACATTTTACACTCATAGTCTACTGCTCTATTGCCATATCATAAGCTATTTATAAAGCCGGGCACTGTGCAATTATTTTTATAGTTTATTAATACAACTAAAAACGCGACAAAAACGGACTCTCAAGAAAGATCATAATAAAGTTCTCTCGCTATAGCAAACAACAAACGTGTAAGGTTTTATTTTACCTCATGGCTGGGCCTACTCGTTTCCATTTTCCTTAAGTCACACTGCAGGAAAGTGTCTGCCCATTAATCGGCTGTCGGTCGTATCACGAATGAGAAGCTGGAGATGCCAGGCAACATCAATCCATGTGAAGCCTTCAGGGATTAGTACATTTATTACTTTTTAAATCAAGATTTAATACACACTTTTTCAGGGTCATTCTTGTTTTGTTCTTTTCAGTGCTATAGTCTAGTATTCTTGTTGCAATATCAATACTTTAATTTGAAGTTGTAGTTTTTCTCTCTCCGCAGTGTTTGCAGGTCATCTGGGAGCGGGACCTCTGCCGTGCTGTCATCCACTGCTGGGCTGTAATTCACCACCGGGCATATCTGACTTTATGTGCTTGAGAGGACATCCAAAGCGGGGGTGTCATGGTTTTGAGTTAATCAAAAATAATTTGTGATAGAATTTGGAGCATTATTGCTGCAGGATCCCGGCTACCCTCCACTCCGGAGATAACTGCATTGTCCTCCCCAAGTACACGCTGCACCACCTCACAAAGGGCGCTCAGTGGTTTGTCTAGGGGCCTCCACCTGAGTTTGAATATCAGTTATAATACAGACTACAAGTAAATCAGGTAGTGCTAATGGCAAAGGGCATAGGCAAGCAAATGTGAAATAAACGACGTATACCTGTGTGCAAAATGTTGGATTTGAAGGCGGCTATTTCAGTGCGACTTTTGCTGAATGTTGTACCATTTCTTCTCGCAGTCAGATAGTGACTGAATGCATGAGACCTGTGAAGAGTTTAACTGTCAGGAGATGTCCTCCCATGCCTTTTTCTTGTCAGCGCTGGTTAATATTGGGCTGAACTTGCCTTTTTGCGTTTTCGCTGTTCTATTAATTCAGCAAGCAGTAGCGCTTCTTCCTCCCGCCAGTTTGGTTTTCTTTTGGAATCCATGGTGGTTGATTATATCATATAATCTAGGCTATATACAGGCAGGTTAGTTAATAGCTAATAATTACACCGACACGGTGTAAAATTTGTTTATCTTTCATTTCCAATGTGTATATCATAATGTATTATCTTTAAAATTATTGTGTGTTGAATGTGGACTCCTTTTAGGAATTTTACCATTCAATGTGAATTTATCTGAGAATATTCTTAAATAAGTACATCTGTTCAGTTATTGGTCTATGCGTATGTCGTCATCCAAGATCCCGTTTGTGGCACAAAGGTCTCTCAAGTGGTTAGGAGTTGCCAGTAGGGGCTTGTGATGGCTCTGAGGAGACATTGAGACGTGCACAAATATTTTAGGGCCCGTATTTATCAAGCCTCTAAAAATTACACCCAGGAACACTGCTAAGAATTGACTTTAGTGAAAAAAAATCTTGGCTCAAAGCTGCGCTTAAAAGTTTAAAAGTAATTCAAGCGAAGTGTAGGACTAAATCACAAGTGTCAGTCTTAGAAATGATTCACGACACATTGCTGTGCCACAAACTGGATTTTGGATGACGACATACACATGGACCAATCACTGAATAGATTTCCTTGACGTAAATCTTCGGTAAAGATGGGCAGAGGCTCTCCAATTTGTGAAAGAGTGAATAAAAAGATTGTGGAACAACGTTCCTTAACGTCAGATTGCAAAGGCTTTGCAAATCTCATCATCAACCGGCATAACATTCAAAACATTCAGAGAAATGGAGAAATCTCTGTGGTAATGGACAAGGCTGAAGACCTTTGTTGGATGCCCGTGGTCTTCGGCCCACAGATCATATCACTCATCTCTATTCTGTCATTGACATTACTAAAAGGGCCCAGGAATATCCAGAAACCACTGTCGGTGAACACAATCCGCGGGCAGGTGCCAACTAAAGCTCTATCATGCAAAAAAAGCCATACGTGAACACCAGAACACCGTCGTGTCCTGTGGTCTGGTGCACGGGCCTCAAATTTAGGCCCTAGCCCAGCCCTGGCCAGAGACGCTTCAGGCCCTAGCCCGGCCCGTGTCCGACAACTTATCAGAATTACTGGCCCGAGCCTATTAAAATTGTTCAGTTTTGTATGTTCAAAGTGATTATTTTTTTTCATTTTTTATTGTTTAGAAAAACAGATTCGTTGAATAAGTTTTTTATTAAAATAAGCGGCCAGCGGCAGACCGGCAGGCTGATCATCTATGTTTGTTTTGCCTTCTCAAATCATCACGACTTGTAATGGCTCTTTTCCAAAGTGCCAAATTAAAAAAATATGCCGTTTTGCTTTTGAACCTATTCACTTTTGTTTTGCCAAATTTTCCTTGTTTAAAATGTTAATTTAGAAAAACGTTTAGCCTAAAGAATTTCGACCAATTGTTCGTTGAATGCTTTATGTTTTTTCTTTCTTAAAGTAACAGTGAGACCACCTGGGGGTAGAAAACGGCTGGACAAAGAAAATCACAAAAAACAACGGCAGGTGGCGCGTTAATACCCACTGTGGGATGTTAATGTAACAGATGGTATACCATAAAGGCGGTGTGTAAACCTCATCATCAAAAAGAGCACTCTAACCCCTAGCCTTTGGCGTTCCTTGTTGTTTTCGAGACCCGCTCAATTTAGCATAAAAAAAAAAAAAGGATGGATTTGTAGCTTCTCAAATAATCACGACATGTTCAGACTGACCATTTTAACAGGATAAATTGAATATTAACAAATGTATGGGTCTAGGTAAAAAAATGTCATTTTCATGAAAACTCACAGACATGATAAATATATCTATAGAAAGCTTTAAATTACTACTTAACTAAATAAATCAAATCAAATTTTTTTTTTCATTATAATCATAAGCCGTGATGCACTTCTCTCTATAGGTGCGTCTAATGAGAAGATAGCGAATCAGGATCATCATCTTCATCTTTGCGACACTGACAAAGAAAACACTAGTGTATTAGTAAATTATTAAAATATCTCCTTACTATTTCCCCTGGACACATTCATGGTAATTACTTTTGCTGTGGCGTTGCGGCAAGCTTTACGCTGACTCTAAACACCATTGAGCCGCTCTCAGTCGTGCCAGCACAGACTCGTGCTGTTTCCACCAGAGCATAAATTTATTTTCATCACTAATTGATGGATGTCTAAAATATAAAAATAAGGAGAAGCATAAACCCGCATCTGAACTATGACGTGAAAATTGGCCTGAAGAGGCGTAAAAAAATTGGGCACAAATGCAGGGCTCTACTGTGGGCCAAGGCTCATTTAAAATGGACTGTTTCAAAGTGGAAAAGTGTTCTATCGTCAGATGAGTCCAAATTTTATATTCTTATTGGAAATCACGGATGCCGGATGCCTCCAGTCTAAAGAAGAGGGAGATCTTCCAGCGTGTTCAGCGTTCAGTTTAAAAGCCAGCATCTCTGATGGTATGGGGGTGCATAAGTGCATACAGTATGGGCAGCTTGCATGTTTTGGAAGGCACTATGAATTCTGAAAGGCATATAAAGGTTTTAGAGTAACATATGCTCCCCTCCAGATGACGTCTATTTCAGGGAAGGCCTTGTGTATTTATGCAGGACAATGCAAAACCACTGCATCTATTACAACAGCATGGCTTCGTAGTAGAAGAGTCCGGGTGCTGAATTGGCCTGCCTGCAGTCCAGATCTTTCACCTATAGAGAACATTTGCATGCATCATTTAATGAAAAATATGTCAAAGACAACCACAAACTCTTCAGCAGCTGGAAACCTATTTCAGGCAAGAATGGGATCATGTTGCAACACCAAAACTCCAGACACTCATAACCTCGATGCCCAGACGTCTTCAAACTGTTTTGAAAAGAAGAGGGAGATGCTACACCATTCAACATAAACATGCTCTCGCCCCAACTATTTTGAGACCTGTAGCAGGCATCAAATTTGAAATGAGCTCATGTTGTGCATATAAATGTAACATTTCTCAGTTTAAACATTTGTTTGTTATCTATGTTCTATTGTGAATACAATATTAGCTTGTGTGTTTTGAAAGTCTTTTAGTGTTCATTTTATTCAAATTTAAAAAACATCCCAACATTTCTAGAATTTGGGTTGAACAATTAAAGCAGGAATATTATGAAATATTATTAAAATGTAAAATAGTGATTGTCTTTTTAGATATATTTAAATATATAATATATGACAAAGCTGAATTTTCAGCAGACAATACTCCAGTCTTCAGTGTCATATGATCCTTCAGAAATCGTTATAATATACTGATTTGCAAGAAAACATTTTATTTTATGTTTTGCAAGAGACACATTAAAGTATTATTATCAATGTTGAAAAAAGTTGCCATGCTTAATATTTTTGTGGATACATTTGTGAGTATCTTTGTAATTTTATAAATGTTTGTATTGTTACTTTTGAGCAAATATATGGATGGAAGTGTATTGGTAGAAAGAAAGTCAGTTCAAATACACATATGACACAATTTAGAGCATGCTGTTGCTAACCAATTATGTCTAAACAAAATAATTACAAAATAACAATAAATCATACAGTGTGACCAGAGTAAATATTAGCTAGCTGTAAATATCCCGATCGTCCCCCATCTCCGTCACTGTTTTTGTAAATCTGCTATCCGTCCCTTACTTCCCTTTCAATCCTTTCCTCAGACGAATGCACTATGGGATTTTTTCCTGTAAGGCACTGGATATATACACAAACCATGAGGACAGAAAATGTGTCATGAATCAGATTGTGGTCTTTCTTGGAAAACCCTGAATGATATAAGCTCTCTCTGAGAGTAACAAGCAGTCAGTCTGCTTTAAGGTGTATGTGTGTACACTGATGTGTGAGTGTGCATTCATCGCAGTGTGGTATTTTTGTCCATTATAGCCCTAAGTGAGCATGTCTGTGGTAAGACGGTGTTTACCTTTGGTCAGATTAGCTATACTGCAGGCCTGTGGGTCTCCCTCTGTATATAGGTGAGACAGGGAATGTGAGGGGACCTGAAGACAGACAGGGAAGAGGTTAAAATTAGCAAAAGAAGGACCACTCTGTTGCAGTGCCGATCGTAAACAGCATTTAACAGTCCAGGCCGAGATGTGGCAATGATAATGCACTGATTCATCATCACAGCGTGTGCTAATGGCTTGTTAAAGAGGGAAATGAGACAGAGTTATGGAATGACAGTCTTTTTAGGGAAGGTTGAAAGGATGTTGTAGTAATCCTCTGGTGTCCACTAAATCATTAAACTGAGGAAATAACCAGGTACATTTAACCACAAATTGACTATATCCTGTAGCAGTAGGCCGAGGGCCATTGCTAATGGGATGAAAGGTGGGAATGATTCTCGTGGCCCACAGATCCAAGGAGACCCACTGTATTTCCAGTAGGATTGATGTAGGATCCAGTATAATAATTCATTTGAAGCCACATTAAAAGAATGAAGGCGAGAAGTTTATGTGGTGAGCGAATCATACTGTCAGGAAAGAGACAAAAATCCGCTCACCAAGAAAGGAGGGAGAATGAAAACAGAAGCAGTGTAGAAACACAACACAAAACCAAATGTTTACGTGTATCAGACAAGTCATATTAACAGTAACAGACAAGAAAGTTCACAACACTGGTCAGGGAAAAAATGGCTGAGTTTACAATTCTTTAGAGCAATTTAATTCTCACACAGTTATACAAATTAATTTAATTTCCTATGATCATGTGAACACATCAGTATCATATAATTTAGCTAAAATAGTTCTATCATGACAACTCTCGGGAGATTTTAGCATGGTAATGGATATGACAATGTAAATGTATTTGGTCTTGGTGGAATAGATTTTGAATTGAATTGCTGCTGTTGTTGGTTATTGCTGTAATTGTAGATTATCGCTGCTGCTGCAAGCAACTGCAGGAATTGCTACTGCCAATACATACACAGATACGGTGCTGTGAGTATTTCAGACATACTGCTGCTGCACAAATAGCATATAATAACCAGTAGCAGATCTATACAGGTGGAGCTGGGGAAGGTGGAGGGTTTTAGATGAACTCTGAAAGCATGCCGGAGCAGCTCTTCTGAATGCTAACCAGCTATTTAAATATAAAACAGAAATCTCATTAGCTGCGTACGCAACATAAACCAATCAGCTTGTGCCAAGTAGTTTAACACTGTGAATATCGTCAGTTTACATTAACGACCCATCAGCCTGTGCCATCTAGAGTTTCATGACAGAACGTGGCATTTACAGTGCCGTTTAAGTTTGGGATCAATAAGATTTGTAATGTTTAAAGTTTCTTATGCTCATCAATGTTGCATTAATTGGATCAAAAATACAGAAAAAAGTTTAATTTGTGAAATGTTGTATAGAATATACTTTTACTACTATTCAAAAGTTTGAGGTTGGTAAATGTTTTATTTTATCAAATTAATACTTTAATTCAGTAAGGATGTGTTAAATGGATAAAGTAATAGTAAATATTTACATTGTTAGAAAATATTTCTATTTTGAATGAATAATGTTCTTTTTAACTTTTTATTTATCAAAGAATCAAAAACTTACATAAAAATAATTTAAATTAAGTATTAGGACAAGTATGATTTTCTGATGTTTGATGTTGATGTTTAATTTACTTGACAAAAATCACAAAATCATTTTGCATCTTACACCAATTACATATTGCATCCTTAAAATCAACACGTTAGTTCTCTCAAAATTTGGTAAAACGGAATAAAACTGGTGGTTTGGATAGAACAAGAATAAAGTATGAGAGAAATCTTGATAAATGTATAATTTTGTAATATTGGTAGAATCTGAAAATTACTCATGCAAAATTTAAACTTGGGTCATCCTCATACAAGCGCCACATGTCAGAGCATGTGTGCCGTCCACCAGACCACATCTCCGTCCATGCTTGTCTTAAAAAAGGTGAGGGGCGTAGAGAAATATACAGTCAGGAGGCCCAGACTCCCTATAGCTACAGTCCCAGACAGACTACATCTACAGCACTCTCTGATGGGTTCCTTCCAGAGAGAGGTACAAACAGACAGAAGCTGTGGGACAGATGAGAGTAGGATGCTATTCCTCCCTTCATCCATGTCAGCCTGCTGCTACTGAAGCGTAGTGTGTGCACTTGCGCACACTTTCCGCTAGCTTGTCCCCAGCTCCAAGCAGGCACTCTCTAATTAGGGCTGCGGGCAGGCCTGCAGTCTTTGAAGCTTGCAGCAGCACCACAGCAGCTCGCCACAGCCGGGGTGACAGCGGCATCCCACAGAAGATCACGAGACAAACCCGTACAACATGGACACGCAGGATCTGTTCTGTCTTTTCTTCACTATTCCCCGCTCGCATTATTGCACAATACTCTCTCTCTCACCTTTATTTTCTCCATCGCTTACCTTTGTTCTTTTTTTTTTTCTAACAAGGAATACATTAATGGATCCATAAGATCAATCCAGCCTTAGGCTGCTCGAATGATGACTTTAAAGTGCAAAAACACTTGCAACAGCAGGTGTGAGTACAATTAAACAAGCTTGACAGCTTCTGACAACTTCATTTCCCATTCACTGACACTCATCTGTACGCTTGCCTTTTATTCGGTCTTGCCGCTCAGCAAAAATTGAGGCCTAAAATCCAGCCTTTTTTGCTTGTGGGCTCTATGTCAATACTGGGAACTGAATGTTGATGTTTACCTTCATTTTAGCTGTTTAATCATATTGTCACAGCCTATTTAAAGGAAACAGGCTGTTAGCCAGTACACAGCTGGCAAGGGCAGCAGCGGTATAGTAAAATATAAATATAATAAGAACGTTTTTGAGCTGGTGAATCCATTCTGAGCAGTGAAACATCACCACAGTGACCACAGCTGTGGCATGCGTGCAGGAAAAAAGCAGCACAGGCCTCTGAAGCCTGAGAGAAGAACCCAGTAGAACCAATAAACAGGCAGAAATGTGCAGCATGTGCCCTACTTCGTTTTAAACGCTGCTATTAGCATGGATCTCTCCACAGCTATTGGTTACGCAAAACAACACTGGACATCATCTTCATAATAATGATTATCGTTATCAGTATCCCTGGGAAAACACAAACAGCTTTTACTTCTTTTGGGTTCTTTTAGCATAGGCCACAATCAGAGAGACTGGTGTATGAATGAGAAAATTACCTGGACTTTAAAACATGCTGTATCGGTTAAATACCATAAATTCCTTAATCCCTAACACAAAAGAAAGGTATTCTGAAATGCTGAAACTCACCTTTCATCTCATCATCTTATATATTTAGCCAAGAGTAAAGGTCACCACAACCATGGAGGTGTGTGTAGTTTCAGCTCATTTCGTGGAGAAAAAAAAGCAGTTTCAGGTCGTTTATGAAGGTAAAGAGAAACATAGAGGGGGGAGGTCCCACATGCTGCTATTGATGCATTGAGTTATTCAGGGCTCTTGACTTTAGGCCTCAATTACAGCCATTTGGCAGGAGCACTAACGTGTGGAGACGCGGCTGTGGCGAGTCCGGTCCACACTGCCCGACCCTGTGCTTGTCCCCTGGGCAGTGCTTTGTTTTTTTAGCAGGCGGCTAGCTCAGGCTGCTTTTAGCCTCTGCTTTTATACATCTCTGGTATTATTTTTTCCCTGCTTGCTCCAGCTGTGACTGCCCCAACCGCTCCTCGTGCTCCACTGCATGTGGAGGAATGGAGTAATCGGACATTGACGCTGCACAGCTCTCTGCATGCATGAATGAATTCAGTGACATCTTCTGTCTCTGCTTCAGGTGACAGAAGTGAAGTTGTGTCTTCTGTCTCTGCAGGTTAGTGTCATAAATGTAATGTAGTAAAATAATTTTAGCAGGTTATCAGGTTCTCTCTAAACAGAGGCCTAGCACTGGCACAGAGGCGACTTCAGACACACCACAAAACTGTGAAGCTTGTAAACGTTTGCTGGGACACACCACAAAACTCTGAAAGAGATTTCTTTGTATCTTATTAGGTTCATGGTAGTATCTTGAAAGAGATTTCTTTGTATCTTATTAGGTTCATGGTAGTATCTTGAAGGTACTCTAATGGCTCATTTCTACCGAACTTTATTTGTATGTACAGTACAGTACAGTATGATTTGGGACAGTATAACCTGATCTGGCCTGCGTTTTAACCACCAACAGTACCCTAAATTGATAGGCCTGTGTTTGCTGGAAAGTAATGATTAACGTCATTCTCACGCAAGAAAAAGTGCGACATTGTCCATGTGAAAATATGAAATGCACCGTTATATTTTTCAGTTTTTGTTGCGCTGTCATCGATTCTCTGTCAACCAATCAACGTTCTGCAGTGAATCTAGCTCCACTCTTCAGGTACCGAACTGCTGTGCTAGGTACCCCAATGGAAGGGTACCCAAAAAGTGCTATAGTCAACTACACTGAATTTGTTTTTCTTGAATTAACTCAAGGTAAGTGGTTGCAATCAATTTATTTTAGCTACATTTAAATAAATTTAATTTTCTACCTTTCAACATATTTTTTTTAATTAGAATCTAGCTAAAATAAAAAGTTTGCAACCATTTACCTTAAAAAATGATTGGTATAATTTTTTTCAGTGTATTTTGGTACATGACAATGGAAACAGACATAATTGCATACCGTACTGTACTTAACCCGAACCGTACCACTTGGTGGAAATGAGTCATTAGGTATTAATATGCACCGTTTTTGGTAGAATTGTCCAATCCTGCTTCTGGAGAAAATCCTGCCAAAATCCTGCAGATTATAGACCCTTTTAGGACCGAAGTCACGATTACGTCACAGCGCTAGCTGGAGGCAAAACAAACTGAAAACTGGAGGCGGCCATTCAAAACAGCGCAGATTCGTCTACACACGGAGCATAAAATATCATCTTGTTGTGATGTTGGGTGCCCAAATCGATGTTGTAGAGCAGGGGTAGGCAACGTTGTTCCTGGAGTGCTGCTGTCCTGTAGAGTCCAACCCTAATCAAACACACCTGAACCAGCTAATCGAGGTCTTCAGGATCACTAGGGCTACAGGCAGGAGAGGTTTTTTCAGGGTTGGAGCTAAACTCTGCAGGACATTGGCAGTCCAGGACCGACGTTGCCTACCCCTGCAGTAGAGGCTCCAATTTTTAATTTTAAGACATACCTGCTGCCACTGCCAGACAAAAAAAAACGAATACAGCTGTGGTTAAACGAGATCAAACGAGCGGACTTGACAAAAATGATAGTAAAAAATGCTAGTGTTTGCAGCGCACACTTCTTATCAGAAAAGGTTAAATAAAGTATAGTCTTTTGCTGTTATGGTCGCGTCTAAAGATTTTTTATGTCATGTATGAAATGTCTGTGTGTGCATGTGTGTAAAACAATAAACTTACTATTTATATGCTGCTTAATTATATGTAATTGTATATACATTGTTGTGATTAATTGTGGCTGGAATAATAATGTAGCTGTACAAATACTTGCCTGCGGGAATTGAAATATATATACATCTTCATGACTAGATATTGATACGGTGTATTTGTCTTTACTATACACGTTAGATGTGAGTCACACAACCGAAGGGAATCCTCTCAGATCGACCAAGCTTTGAGTAAAAGCGTGTGCGGTTCGGCCAATCTAGTCTCGTCTGTTAAAGTTAACCTTTTCAAATAACAGTCGCGGTTCTGGACAGTGAATGACATTACATATGCAGGTTAAATAGGAATTAATCTAGTTATTGTTAAACAAGCTAACAGACTTCATAGCTAGCATTAGTGAAGCGGTCAGAGGAATCTTTCTGCCTCCAGCTAAGCTCCGTCCACAGAAAAACGTCACTGTTTACTAACAGAAAAAGAGTCTCTAGATCAAACCTGCCCCAACACACTTGCCTGTAAGTTTCTAGCTTACCTGAAGACTTTGATTAATTGATTCAGATGTGTTTAATTAGGATTGGATCTAAACTCTGTATGATAGTGGCCTTCCAGGAGCAGGATTGGACAACCCTGTTTTAGGGGTAGGTTTTATCCCTAAAAGTAAAGTTTTTGGATTTTTCTAAGAGTGTTTAATTGTGAAATTGCCTTTGGCTTCCACCGTAAAGAGAATTTGTGGAGTTTGGAGGCTGTTAAGACACTACGAGGTTTATCATCCAGTTTGTGGGCGCTGCCCCTCTTTCCCCTGAAGTTGTTAGGGACAGCAGGAAGCGGTGAGGGAAAAAAAGCTGCTATTACCTTGAGGGGAGTGAAAGAGCAACTCACAGAACACCGAATCCCACCACAATCCACAAGAACGCCATTCCAAAGAACGAAAACAACTAAAAACAGAGTTGTTTACCAGTTAATAGTGGAGAAACACCAAGTTGCCCATGCTCTTTCTCTCTCTCCTTCTCCTCCTCCCCCTCGGCACTCAAGCTCTCTGTCTCTCTTGCACACCCTTTGTTGGTTAGTTCCGTGGGTAGCGCTGGTGCCCATGTGAGAACCCAGCAGACCCAGTTCACTCACCCAACTGACAGCAGATGAAAGGCTCCCTGGCTGGCATTATTTGAAAGGCACCCATCTCCCTCTGTTTTGGCCCGGGTGTCCTCTTATTTCACAAGGCAAATTAATAACTCTGCTACATCAATGGACTCTCGCTAAAAGAGCCTGGGTTAGTGTCTGAACCACTGCCATCGCCCGGTTGACGGGGAACAGCCGCTGCTGTGTTGCCTTTAAGGACGTGGGCTCTTTTCTTGAGGGCAGAAGGGATTTCTGACTGGATCTGACCACTTCTGAGGCATTGTCAACAGCCAAGTTCAATAGGCAGGCCTGCAAGGAGCCGTGTCTTTATTTACGTCCATCAAAGGGAAGAGGACATGCTCAGTGGGATCCACACGCTCTGTAATTGTGTCTCTGTGATCTCCAAAGTCAAGATGCAAAAACTTGAAAACAAGTTCATCCACTGCATTCCATTTATGCATGCTGGGATTGCTCAAGCGTACCTGGTTCCCATGAGGACTTGGGTACCTGTAGATAAAATTCATCTATCTGTGGAAGGTGAGCTAGAGGTAGGAAGTCACAGTAAGTTTAGAGGAGAGTTTTTCCAAAAGTTCTTCAAGACTCCAGTGACTGTAATTCATGAAGTGCTTATTTCATATTAAGAATATATTTAGATTAATGATCCAGGGCAGCATGGTGGCTCAGTGGGTACCACTGTCATGGGTTTCCTCTGGATTCTCCACAATCTAAAGAGATGCAAGTGAATTGGAGAGCCAAAAAAGCCAATCGATGTGAGTGAATGTGTGTGTTAGCCCTCTGACGGACTGGCCTTTTGGGTTCCCTGTGATCCAAACGGTTTGGAGAAAGGATGGATGGGTCCAGTTAAGGTTGAAAACGTTAGAGTTCAATATAAATAGCCATTAAAAGAGTTTTAAACAACTAACAGGGAAGGAATAATAATTGAATGATTGATTAGAGGAACAATAGGCCATGGTGGTAAGAATGAGGGATGGGTAAAATGGCCACAACGTTTCACATTGACCTGCACCAAATGGTCAAAGTGAAAGTGAGTTTGATTGGAAGAGTGACAGTAGTGTTTTCCTCATTCGCTCAATTACTCTCTTTTACTCCTTGTTCCAAATGAGGACATACCAACCCCCAAACCTAAAATACTTTGATATTTACAGACATAAATAATAAAAAAATAAATCAACACTAAACACCACGTCTGTTAAATTTGCTTTTGAAATGGGCACAAAACCTCAAGCCCCTTTCCGGCAAATATTTGCAGAGCTAATTTGGAAAACTTGGGTCTGTTTCCTTTCCCTCATTTAAAGAGAACGTGAACAGACTTCGAGTGTCGTGGATATATCTGTTCTTAAGGTGCTGACCGCTGGCTACCTCCACACAGTCATGACTTGTGTAAGTGGAGCGTCTTCTCTCAGTGCTGCTCCTGTGTAACAGTCTTCCAAGCTATACGCTCCCATCTTTACCAGCTTCATCTTCCATTAGAACAGTGAGCCCCTCATGCAGGTCCCACCACTGCCCGTTACCTCAGCACAGGCCAGCACACACTGCAGCTCTGTCCTTTAATATCTGATACTAATAAGATCGATTGAGCAACTGATGTGAATGGAACCTGGAACCAGGAGGCTGTAATCTACAAACCAACATTTTTTCAGCTCAACTGAATTTTCACAATGCTTGTCTTGTCCATAAGCTATAATATATTCCCATGAGGGTCAATGCAGATAAGGATGCCCAAGATGACAAAGGAGAAATCATTTTGAAATCTAGAACAAATGCCATGATTTTTAAAGTCATGATTTTTTAAATGGAATTTCTATTCCGTTTCTGCTTCCGTTCTATGTGTTACACCATACTGGATTTGATCTGGCTGGACAAACAAGTGTTTTCAAATATTCATAAATTAATATTCATAATTCAAAATTGCTTTACTCTTTTTTTTTTTTTTTGAAAACATTGCCAAACTACTTGTGCAAACAACATCTCTTTCTCCCCATTTCTTTCTTTCTTTCAAAATGTCAGCATTTTCTCTTATTTCTAGACACCATTTTACTTTTATGTCATATTGCATAACTTAATAGATAAGGACAAAAAAATCACTTGTCTTTGACTCATACGCAACGTCGTTACACCTGTCACCAAAAGTGAACGGCCTAAACAAACGGGCCGCCTCTGATCAATAAATGATCAATCATTCAAACGAATGCGCCAGGTTCTAGTCTAGTGTGTTTCCCGAAGCGTATCCGTGTTATAAAGAGGTAGGGGAGGGCAGCAGTCGCTCGCGTTTGTTTGAGGAGCAGCCAGGCTCGTTCTCTATTTGTGGATCTATGAATGGGAGAGTCTGAGTCCACAGTTCTTCCCCGAGATTTGTGTTTGCCCAGCCAGGCGCTGTGAAGCGTTAAAGGGAGCCGGTGGGTATACGTCGCACCCAATGTGACCCACGGGGAGGAGTGGCAGGCAGGGATAGAGATGGGCAAAAAACTGGCAGGGTGCGGTCTCAGTTCGCCGGCAACTCATATCACTTGACGTGCGCCAAAGGACGTGCTCATTCAAAGACAGCAGCCGCAGCAGTCTCTCCGAGTCTGTGCGTCGGAGTCACCTTGAATCTCTCGCTCCTTGAATCTGTTAGATAAATAAATGGACTTGCCTGCTCACTCTCATTTCTGTGATTTTCTCGAGAGACCCGCGTTTCGCATTCTATGGACACTGAACACTTGGTATCACTGGATCTTTTCTCCGGCGTCTCTCCATGACAGCCTCTGCGTAAAGCGCCTTTTACGCACGGACGATGGCGAGGATAAGGGTGCTAAAGAAGTAGGTTTTGTCCTCCCCATCTTTTACCCCGTGGGGGGGAATAAGGATCTCCCGGGGGGTAGTTTCTCATTGAACGGCGAGCTGTGCCACCGTACCACTCCGTGTCGGAGTGCCTGGCGGGTTGAGGTGGAATGCGTCTCCCCGTGATGTTTGGGTTCCTCGTCGGCTGCACCCTGATTTTCGCACCTGTTAACGAGGGCTGTGGGCCGGGGAGGGGACATGGGAAAAGGCGGCCTCCAAAGAAACTGACACCCCTTAATTACAAGCAGTTTATTCCAAATGTAGCCGAAAAGACACTGGGAGCCAGTGGGAGACACGAGGGCAAGATCACCAGGACCTCTGAGCGCTTTAAAGAGCTCACACCGAACTACAATCCCGATATCATCTTCAAAGATGAGGAGAACACAGGAGCGGATCGACTCATGACGCAGGTGAGCGACACTTGGATAATGCTGCTCGAATGAATTCAATGATCTGCCCATTAGAAACACACTCAGCGGCTTTGATTCGATTGCGAGCGCATTAAACCTGTTGCTCAGCGGTGTGCCCTTTGCTCAGTCCCACCGACGCGCTCCTATCGATCTTCTCAGCTTTCAGAGGAATTGATTGCTGACAGCAGTTCGTCTCTTAAAAACCCTTAATAATAAAGCTTTTCGATGGCTCTCGGGTTAAGAGATACTCTTATGTTTTTAAAAACCGTTCGTTTGGGTTCTTGAGTTTAGCTGTGTGGTTCTTTGGTTATTAAAACAAGTTATTGATGTTATGTTGCTGGTCCTTCAGATCAGCATATTGGGTTCTTTGCTCTTCAAAGCAGAAAACATATTGTTTACCAAATGACAAGAGAATGTGATGTTCTCTGTGGAACTTGTACAGGTCATTCAAGGAAAATCTAGGATCTTTCAAATACTTTTCAATATGTTCATGTGCTCTCTTTTATATTTCGCTTTTATGCAATGGATCAAAATTAGCAGTGCTTATTTTGCATGTATGCGAACAATATAAAAATATATTTTGATGATATTCTTTACCAGCAATAACTTTATCATGACATCTCACTCAAAATAACCTTTTGACTTATTAGTCATAAATGGAAATAGTAAAAAAAAATAAGTAAACTTTCCATTTGGTTTGTGGTTTATTTAAACAATTTATAAACTAATCTTAAATGACTCATGAATCTGAACTTATGACTCTTATTTCCTTTCCAAATAATGAAACCGATATTGCCTGAAATTGTGGTTAGTTACAGTATATCTGTGCTTTGTGAATGAAAGCTTGTTTCCATACCGAAATATGAATTTGCTGTTAAAAGCAAAGTTGTCTTGTGTATTCTAAAGGGTGGTGAATGTGGTTAGGTTAAATGAGTAAAAGTGAATCACTCAATGGTTTGTACCTTGGTCGTTGAAAAATACCTGTGGGATGGTAAAAATAAGTCAGTATATATATTTGTGGGTTCCAGCATCCCTCAGTTATCCGCGTGATTCAATAATTTGTCATTATGTAATATTTTACGTGGGTGCTTTTGAAAACAAACTCTTCAGGCATGAAAGAGAGGTACCTGGGTTAAAAACTAAAACGATGGCATATTGTATGGCATGTTAATGTGGAAAAACTGGGGAAACACTTTTAATTGGTTAATATAGGAATAAATTATCATTTATTTAGGAAAGCAAAAACTAATTATTGGAAAGTGTACGGTGGAAAGCACTGCATGGAAGATACAAAACAGGGTAAACAAATGGAGTTAAATATTTAGCCCTTCATTTATTTTACATAGTATTTGTGTGTTATATCCGTACACTTCAACTCACTAAAGACGTGATCCTGGACTCTTGCAGATCTCTGGATATGTTTTTATTTTTATACCAGAGATCAGTGTAATTTGCATCAATTCTGCCCGTCTTATGTCTTGCCCTGTGATATAAGTGTGTGTGTGTGTGTGTGTGTGTGTGTGTGTGTGTGTGTGTGTGTGTGTGTGTGTGTGTGTGTGTGTGTGTGTGTGTGAGAGAGAGAGAGAGAGAGAAAGAGAGATTCAGTCTGTTTTGCCCTTTGGAGTTATAACTCGTCTTGTTTGCGTATTTCTTGTAAAATTCCAGTAAATGCAGGCCATCATCTTCCACGTGTGTAACCCAGGTCTAAACATCTTTCCTTGTTGCGTTCACAGCGCTGTAAAGATAAGCTGAACTCTCTGGCTATCTCTGTGAGGAACATGTGGCCCGGGGTGAAGCTCAGGGTGACCGAGAGTTGGGATGAAGACGGCAATCACTTTGAAGATTCGCTGCATTACGAAGGAAGAGCTGTCGATATCACCACCTCTGATCGCGACCGTAATAAATATGGCATGTTGGCACGTCTTGCGGTGGAGGCTGGGTTTGATTGGGTCTACTACGAGTCAAAATCTTACATCCACTGCAGCGTCAAATCAGGTAGGGCTGAGACTACATATATATGTTTATTTGCAATACAAGCATAACCATATCCAATGTGCTATACAGAGTAAAATAATGTAACATACAGCCATAAGTGTATTCATTTAACTTCAATAGTTTACATTAGTTGAGTTCACTACATCTAAAAAGGTAAAATTGGAATATTATGTGAATTTATAAAACAGGGTTATGATTGATGGTGGAAAACCGTCCAGTCTGATCTCTGATGTTTGAACTGAAAGGTTGATATGCGTTCAGAGTGCAGTTAAATCAGGTGTGTCCTATTGTGGTGAAGATGGCCATTTCTCATTAACTTGGGTGAGATAAGTGGTAGACCTGGGATGAAGGTAACAACAGGTAACAGACCACATCATTAAACCTTAAACACCTGCCTCTACCCGAGTCACCAGAGACCAAATTATTGGCCAGACAACCAGGAAAGTAAAAGTGCTCCCATTCAGTGTTTTATTGTCTCTGTTTCTGTCTTGACCTGAATTTTCTTTTTTTGATGCTAAAAATGAAGATAATTCTCATTGAAGATAATGAGATAATAATTTAATTTAACACACATCCTTACCGCACAAACTCATACATAACTGTAACAACAACAATACAAAACAGCAAACTTGCAATGCCTTTTCTTCATGATACTTTTTCTGCAAATATTTTGTATTACTTGTTTATCTCATCACCTATAGCTACCAATACGAATCTGGGACTATTCAACTTGGTAACTTATTCTACTTCAATCCGTTCCTCAGAATTCATCAGATCTTTCTGCATAGGCAGAAGATCTAAAGATTTGGATTGGGTCTGACTATAACATATCTGTAGAGTATTTCACCACTGCTAGAGAGAAAAGAGACCTGTGTGTGGACATATCTGAGGCCCTTCTGTTATCTTTCTGATAGAGCATGCAAACACAAGCAAGACCTGTTGTCTACTTCTGCTTTATCAAAGTCCTCTATAGGTGTGTTCTTCAGCTGGCTTCTTCAACTATTATTGGAAGATTTCATGCACGTACTTCAGTATAAAAAGAAGAAAGATACAGTTAACTAGAGATGATACAACATTACAAAATATCATAAAGTTGTGAGTTGTGAGCACACATACATATGCTAGAAGCACATAAGAGTAAATATGTGAGTGTGTGTTTATGTAAGAGAGAGAGAATATGTCTTAAGAAGTGGGACTGGCTGCTAAAGTGCTGTGAGATGATTAACCAAGTCCTTTGTTTTCCAGACGGTAACTCTGTTGTCCCCTTTTCTCAGATCTCTTATCTCAGCCTGTCTTATCAACTGGCCTTGGTACTTACCTTGCCCAAATATTTGTGTAGGACTCAACAGAGACTTAAGACTCATTGGGGTTTTTGTAGTGCATACATCGCTCCAGACCCCAGTCACTTCTGTTGGACTGAAGTCATAGGGAGCTGGGATTCAATCAAGTGGTTATTTATTAGCTTTTATTGCATTTTTACCTGCTGACTTGAGTCAAGAAAAAAACGAATTAGCTTGAAGGATGGCGCTTGTTTGCCTGCACACGCCAGGTTACTTTGCCACTGCAACTCTCTTGTTTGATTGGATTTTTATGGGTTTACAATGAGAACGGGAGTGTGTTTGTGCTTGGGTGTGTGTGTTTTAAAGATTGAAGATTAATCTGAGAAAGGCACCGTGCCATCTGAACAACCCAAACCCGAGCTTTAATAAACACACAAGACCTTTGGAATTATTTTAGGCTACTGTGCACATCAAGGAGAGAAAAGGGACGATTGTATTGTTGATTTGTCATTGTATTCTCTCTATTTCTCTTTCAGAGCACTCTATGGCTGTAAAGACCGGCGGCTGTTTTCCCGCATCGGCTCTTGTCACCGTTGAGGATGGAAGTGTGAAGACCATGGACAGCTTACAGCCTGGAGAAAAAGTACTCGCTTCATCGGAGAGCGACGGGAGCGGGCCGCTCATCTACAGTGAAGTCATCGCCTTCCTAGACCGCGACCCTTCCGCAGAGAAGCAGTTCTATGCCATCGAGACGGACTCGGGTGCTAAACTAGCCTTGACGGCGGCGCATCTCCTGTTTGTATCCGAAGGGAACTGCTCAGGGCCAGTAACGAGTGCAGAGCTGAAGTCTGTATTTGCTAGTGACGTGCTGCCAGGGCAGTGCGTGGTGTCCACACGAGGAGCAGGACAGCTGGGACATCTGTCCCGGGTCACTAGGATACAAATACAGGAGGACAAGGGGGTTTTTGCGCCGCTCACCCGCCACGGCACGGTGGTGGTCAATGGCGTGGTTTCCTCCTGCTACGCGGCCGTGGACCAGCACTGGCTGGCTCACTGGGCTTTCGGCCCACTCAGGGTACTTTATAGCTGGGGAGGGACAGTTGGACATCAGGCTGTGGGGATACACTGGTATTCCTCACTGCTGCACTGGGTTGGGACTCATGTGTTGGATCCGACACACTTCCACCCCTGGAGCATGATGGACAATGACAGATGAAAACAAGCAGGGGGGGTGAGAATGTCACTCGAAAACCAGTTTTGGAAAGATCTAAAACTGTGAAGAACACAATCAGTTATGACCCCGAATAGACCCTAAAAGACTAGAAAGGATGCAGCTTTTCAATGGGTCGAGCCTCGTATGAGGAAGTGGACATATTAACCCATATTTAACACTTTCAGATGGGTTTTCTATACTGCCTACACTGGAACATTATCACAAATATATCAAGACGCACACATTTCCATTCAGATATCTCCTATTCTGTCTCTTTCTCTTTTTTACACACATACACATTAACTAAATATATCGTTATAGGCATGGAAGTGAGGAAACTATAGATGAATGTGCTTATACTCAGGTATGCAGTGACTCAACCACAGACAATCAGACCAACGCGGCCTGATAAGGTTTGAGACGGAGGAGGAAGTTCTGTTAGAAAAGAAATGAGAGTGGAAGGTACACACAAACACACCCATAGAAACATACACTTTACGACTGGGTTAAGGCCTTTAAACATCAGGAAAATGTTCTTTCAGGTCCAGAGCGGTTCATGGTAACTGTTCATATGGTCAGTTACATGTTTCTCACTGTAAACGTAGAGGTGTCTGTCCAATCTTAATCAAGTATTTAATGGTCACATTGTACACTGTATTTCTCCATCTAGCATACATAAGGGTGTTGAGTACTTTTATGAAGGCTTCATTAGAACAAATTAAGAGTTTACTCTGTGCAATGTGTAGCAATGTTTATGCCAGTTTATGTAGTCCTTATGTGTGCTTTATGCAGTAATACTCAGTTTCCCATACAACTTACTGTATTTATCTGTTTTGTGGCATTATTTACATTTTACTTAAAGATGTCAGAAATTATATAATATTTGTAAAACTATTTAAAGATCTATTTTTCAGAATTAAAGATTATGGAAATATCTGCCTTTTGTCTTTCTTTAGTCTCCTGAAAAACTGTCTCTGTTTTCAGTACTTAATGTTCAAATGTATCGGGTGTATTAATACAGTGCATTAGTGTTCAGACACTTTTTCAGCGGCGTTGGTTCCTGAAGTATTTTTTCCATTCATTTTTCCAATAGGGATTTTAAAAGACTTCGTTATGGCATGAACCAAATCAACCAGCTATGAGGTGAATCACATCATCGCAAACTTTTATTTAATGTACAAAAGGTATTCGAAATCAGACATAAAGACAAAGGTACGAGACTGTGTTCTGGATTTAGTGAGGGAAAGAACTGCAATCCAATGACTTAAACTAAAAACACTGGTATATTAATTTACATTTTAATTAAAGCTATAAAAACAATATGTTTAAAATGTATAGAAAATATTCATATTTATATATAAATATTTAATTAAGAGTAGGTAGAGCAGAGTAAGCTATTTGTGGTGATTCAAGCAGGGGGCATTCTCTGCAAGCTCTTTTGTCAAATTTGCTCACTTGCTCTCTCATTGGTGGATTTTTCTGCAAGGTATCATGGGTAAAGCATTTACCACTGATCAAGAACATTGGAGCTCAAAACAGGTCTTAAAGGAACACTCCACTATTTTTGACAATAGGCTCATTTTCCAGCTCCCCAAGAGTTAAACAGCTGAGTTTTACTGGTTTCGAATCCATTCAGCCAATCTCCGGTCTGGTGGTAGCACTTTTAGTGTAGCTTAGCATAGATCATTGAATCTGGATTAGCATCTCGCTCAAAAACGACCAAAGAGTTTCCACATTTTTCCTATTTAAAACTTGACTACTGTATCGTTTACTAAGACAGACGGAAAATGAAAAGTTGTGATTTTCTAGGCTGATACGGCTAGGAACTATACTCTCAATCCGGTGTAATAATCAAGGATCTTTGCAGCCGTACGATGGTAAAGCAGGCACAATGATATTACACAGCGCCTGAAAATAGTCCCCAGCTATATCATAACTAGTTACATAGTTGGGGACTATTTTCATTCCTATTCATTTTCCGTCAGTCTTAGTACACGATGTAACTACAGAAGAGTCAAGTTTTAAATAGGACAAATATGGAAACCCTTTGGTCATTTTTGAGCGAGATGCTAACTCAATGATCTATGCTAAGCTACACTAAAAATGCTACCACCAGACCTGGAGATTCAAAAATGTGTTTCATTCTTGGGGAGTTGGAAAATGAGTGTTCCTTTAAAAATCTTAAAAATCAATTTCCATAAAGAGAAAATGAATGGGATTTAACTTCCGAAACTCAACTGTTGAACTCTATCCAGTGATTCTCAAACCCACGAGGGGCCTCAAATTAATATATTACTAATAATAAGTTATTCATAATAGTAATATTATTAAGAAAATGAAACAATATAACTAAACTTAAATGATCTAATAAATAACTTGTTTAAAAATTTTTTTTTTTTTTTTTTACTATTTTGTTGATTAATGGAGGGCCCTCGAGGAAAAAAAGATTGAGAACAAATGAATTAATACAAAACTGAATCACTCATAAACACAATACAATTTATAAAAAGCCAACCAGAAGTTAAATCCTAAAATAACCTAAAACCTTTATTTTGTAACAAAAACCTCAAATGAAAGTTGGACTCAACACCAAACATTCAGACCCTGCTAACACCAGCGTCCTTGTCGGGTAACAGGCTGGACATCTCTGGTGCTGTCAGCATCACCTCTTCAACAGGTGGGCTTCTGCAGGCACAGAACGGGACGGTTCTCAAGCCGCTCAGCTCCAGGACTCTCATCACAGGTGGAGGTGGGTCATACACCGCGTCTGGACTACGACTGAAGCCCTGCTGCTGGTCGGCGAGAGACAGAATCTTCTGTGTGTCTTCATGTCGCACAAGACCCCTCTCAGACAAAGTCCCTGAACAGCAAAAGTCACAGACATTCATTCAGTGCTTTATTTTAGGAATATCATTTTAGAATATTGCAAAGGACCAAATAAATGATGTTTAACTTTCTATTCATCAAAAATCCTGACATAAAAATGATCACAGTTTCCACTTGAATATGAAGCAAAATATGAACTGTTTTCAACATTGATAATAATAATAATAAATGTTTCTTGAGCATCAAATCAGCATATTATAATGATTTCTGAAGGATAATGTGGCACTGAAGACTGGAGTAATGATGCTGAAAATGCTGCTTCGCATCACATGAATAAATTAAATGTTCAAATATATTAAAATAGAAAACTGTTATTAAATTGTAATAATCCTTTTCATAATATCACTGTTTTTACTGTATCTAATACTGTAAATAAATGCAGCCTTGGTGAGCATTTATACGAGACTTTCTTTTTAGACCACAACTTGTGAATGGTTGATTATGTCTGTTGTTGTTTTACCTGAAACAGTGTGCTCTAGAAGAAAAGCCAAAAGCCCCACAAAGAAAACGGGTAAGGTTAAAAGAGACTGGAGAAAAACATCCACACTGGGTGCACCTGAACACAAAGAGATGAAAGATCATTCAACGAAACAGACTCGTGTCCAAATGATGTGCATGCGTGTGCATTATACCACACCGGTGTGTATGAAACTAGAGTGAAGTCTGAACCAGCGAGGCAGTGCTAATGACATGAACACCGTGAAGCCGATGTTGAAGATGTTGCGTCCAGAGTCAACATCTGCATGTTGGAAATAAGTTATGCCTGTAGCTACGGCAAGCGTGTAGGTCACGCCGAGCAACGCACCTGAGAGAACGAGAGCATACGCAAACATTTAGACTATCAATGTTATACAAGCTCATTGTGCTGAAACCACAACTATAATTTAACCTGATGAAACCTAAACCTGTGGATTTGTGTACACAGTCAAGAGAGACGGAGAGATTTAGTATTCAGGTGGAGATGACTTTCGAAGATGGAAAGTACATTAATGGTCAAAACTTTGGATTAACTCGTTTAATGTTTGGGGAAAAGTTTCTTATTCTCACCGAGGCTGCATTTATTTGATTAAAAATACAGTAAAAACTGTAGTATTGTGAAATATTATTGTATACAATAACTGTTTTCTACTTGAATATATTTTAAAGTGTAATTTATTCCCGTGATGCAAAGCTGAATTTCAGCTTCATTACTCAGTCTTCAGTGTCACATGATCTTCAGAAATCATTATAATATACTGATGTGATCCTTGAGAATTTTATTTATTATTATTACCAATCTGAGAACAGTTGTGTTGCTTAATATTTCTAAATAATATTACAATTTGTATTATATGTATTAACAATTATTATGGATACTCAATTATTAATACAGGTTATTGTTATTATCAAAGCTGAAAACAGTTTTTGCTGCTTCCTCAATTTTTATATTTATTTTTTTATGAACAGATCATCCAAAATACCAGCATTTATTTGAAATATAACTCTTTTGTAACAGTATAAATATCTTTATTGTCAATAATCAATTGTTTTGATCCATTTAATGCATCCTTGCTGATTAAAAGTGATATTATTTCATATTTATTTATTTATTTGACCACAAAACCAAAAACATATTCAGCAACACAACTGTGATCAACATTGATAATGATAATAAATGTGTCTTGAGCAGCAAATAAGCAAATCATGTGACGTGACACTGAAGATAGAGTATAACGGCTGCTGGAAATCCAGTTTAGCCATCACAGGAATAAATCACACTTTTTAAAATATTGAAACTTTTAATTTTTAATAATATTTTACAATACTATTGATTTTATTATATATTTTGATTAAATAAATGCAGCCTTGGTGAGCATAACAGACTTCTTTCAATAAGAAAATCTGAATTATTCCAAACTTTTGTCCATCTTGTGTTTATAATACAATGACGAGACATAAACATATAAAATGATGATCACCATGGATGAGCAGAGGCACTGAGCAGAGCATCTGAGCTAACTGAGGAGACACACCCAGAATTAACATCAACACCCCAGCGAGCTGCACCGTGCTCCGGGACCCAGACTGAGAGAAACATCATGAAGAGATATTACAATACACATTAACAACGTTAATCCTAGGCTAAGTTCACAATCATAATACTATTGTGAAAGCATCAATACAGTCTCTTACCTGGCTGAGCCCAATAACACATGCATTAGGCACACTGCTGCACAGTCCTACTGGCGCCCCCATCAGGCCAGAGAGCACACTTCCCAGTCCATCCATACACAGGCCCCTGTTACAGGCATGTGCTGGGGGCACAGGAGCCTCCAGGAGCCGAGCTGCCACCACGTACACAGCCAGGGAGCTAATGCTGCTAGACAGGCCTCCTGCCACGCCTGCTGCAATGCTTTTTCCAGACAGCAGGGGGAGTGCTGGTGCTGAAAGTACACAAGAAACATCAAGATCAAAAAACATGTTGAGCACACTGCTACTAAAACTGAAAACAGATCTTTCACATTACCCGGAAGGGGGAAGTCCAGCCAGGCTACAGGGTCATTAGGAAAGACAAAGTCAGATGAGTGTGGACCGTTCCTGGACTCAATGAAGGTGGAGTTTCTCTTTATTGAGAGCATCTGAGTCACAGAGTTCAGATGGACATGTCCCCAGTGCACCAGTGCAGCACAAACACCACACGTCACCATCACAGATAGAAGGACCTACACAGATCAGCACAGAGCCGGGACAATGTATCTGTTATTGAGAGTGGACCTAAAGAAGACCTACATACTGTGACCCAACAGTATATGGAGCCATTAGTACATAAACGTCATTGCATCTGTATTATTTCATATACAAAGACCAAATGGTTCAAATTAATTGCAAAACTGGAAAAATACTAGTTCTAAAAAAAGGTCATCATGTATTTGCAGATGCCATATTTTCCTCATTTTAAATCTATGCGATATGCACATGCAAAAATTGGTGGTTGGGAAATATTTGTAAAGTTTTTTAAAAGTGAACGTCGCTTTATTGTGCCATCCCAAAGAGGAACAAAATCACTTTCACAGACTTTTACATTAAATGTTCCCTCCTGGTGCACTGTAAAAAATATAATTAACAAAATGTTGGAAGGGCATTTATTAAAAAGTAATATTTATTTATTGCTTGGCCTTAGTTGAGAGGACATATTATATTACGTCTACACAACTATATTTGAAAAACATTGAATGAATGGTTATTTTCAAATCCAGTCAACAATTAGCTGCTAATGTTGACTAAACTAATAAAAAACGTGCACGTGCACTATAAAATTCAGTAAAGGTTGAGCCAACAAAAAAATTGTCCAGTATTTGAAGTCAGAAATTGACTGGACGTAAAATTTCTGTGGAACTAGTTACTAAATAATAATTAGTTGAAACCGCTTGACATTTTTTAGAGTGTGTAGTGACCTGCCCAACTCAATCCCAGCAGCTGAGTCCTTAAACATCTTCACGAATCAGCTAAAACATATCTCCCATCTGTATTTGACCCTCTAACTCTAGCACTCTCTATTCTAATTCTATTCTAACTAACACTTTTCTAAGCTTTTTCTATTCTGTCTGTTTTATTAACAAAAGCAAAAAAGGTCTAACACAAGCTTGCTCTATTCTTTTTCTATTCAATCTGTTTTCTTTTTATATATTATATAATAAAAAAAACTTTACTACGTGTACTGTGTTATGATAACTGAGACTTGTTATAGCGCTTGCATGTCATAACTCTTTTGATGATTTATATTGCTTCTATCGTCCTCATTTGTAATTCGCTTTGAATAAAAGCATCTGCTAAATGACTAAATATAAATGAAAAATCTCCTATACTCACAAGGGGTGCATTTATTTGATATAAAATACAATAAAGACAGTAATATAGTGAGATATTATTACAATTTAAAATAATTGTTTTCTATTGTAAAGCATTTTATATATTGTATATATTTTCCTGATATGGCAAAGCTGTATTTTCAGCTTCATTACTCCAGTCTTCAGTGTCACATGATCTTCAGAAATCATTATAATATGTGCTGCTCGAGAAACTTTTATTATTATTACTAATC